>VWYK01003956.1:0-16666 GCA_013399775.1 Semnornis frantzii
TAATTACCCCTCCACAACAAAGTCATAAGCAATACAATGCAAACAGAACTGTCTCTATCTACCTGAACAGCATCTAGCATAGTCATCACCTCTGACTGTGGACTCTATGGCTTTGTAGCACATTTTTCCCATTGAGGACCAGACTGTGTAAAAAGACACAATTTTGTTAACATCTCTATCAATCTCAAAGTCAGAACAGTCCCACTCTGTCCTATCCATCTAATTTACTGAGGAATAAAACAAACAAACAAGAAAACACAAAAAGAAATAAACAAACAATGACCAAAAAAAACACCACCAAAACAAACAAACTCCATTTTACTGTATTTTTATTGTGGGAATTAAGGTCTGTGTTTAGTCCTTGTATTTGACTGTGCGTCTTTGGAATGCACAGGTTTCTTTTCATGCAATTTGAAAGATAATTAGATTTCTACAAATTTCATAATAATAAATGGATGGCTAGAAACAGGGAAAGGATCCTATTCATTCTGCAGCCAAAGGGAAGGCCAGGAGCTTATAGAGTATATAGACCTGGAATAGAACTCAGAGGGGAATGGTTCAGATTATGTTCTTTTGTCAGGTCTCGCATCTCCCTTGCCTTGATCAGTCAAAAGATACAAATCCAAAGGACACCAGTATATCAGAGCAGAGCCTCAGTATTTCCAATGTTCATAAAAACCTTTTGCCTTCTTAGTTACCATAGCACAGCACAGCACTTGGCACTCAGCAACAGGAGAAAGGGATGGAATATATTTTATCTCAAGCTCCCTTATATAACATTAGAGCCTAAGGATGATCTATTAATGAAAGTTAACAGATAGCCCAGTGCAGTTACTTACACTATTAACTTGTCTGCTGTTTATGGAAGTGGATCTCAGTTGCTCTCAACCTTCTAGCTGCCCTGTAATATAAGTAGTTAATTGAGGGTGATTGCAATTATGTATGAAGCTTCAACATGCTGTTTATAGACTAAGCTGCCGGTATTGATAAATCCTCTTTGTTCCTGTAATGAGGTGAATGCAATATGAGTTGCAGGCACTGCCCTTTAGCAAGCTCCAACTGATGATTTCCAGTCTGATTTACTTCAGTATTAAAGCTTTGCTTTTACAGACATGGAAAACAACGAAGTCAGTCCTACAAGCCATCATTCATATGAATATCACTTATTTTTCTATTTTCATTACCTGAATGACTCACAGACAATTAGCAATCTATGCCAGAACCAGGATTTCTGTATGGCCAGATTGTGCATTATTAATTTAAGCAGAGTATCATTTACTCACATAACTAGTTATGCTGATTTCAGGAGGACTAGTCACAGGAGTAAAAGCTACTCTGCTTATGGAGTTCTAAATTCCTATCCCAGGAGTATCATGTTTCTGGAAGAACCCATTAGTCTTCATTTTTTTCCCCCTCGCTTTAGGCAGAAGACTGAACTGAGAGTGTAAGCTATCTTAATTAAATCTGATCTGAAGCTTTGCTTTTCTACTTAGCTCATGCATTCTGATGTGTAAGTTATACCCTAATCACTCCTCAACAGAGTCTTCTGGGTGATGATATCTAAATATAACAATTAGTGCAGAAGGGAGAAAAATTTAGTTCAGAATAGACAATATAGGAGAAAGATAAACTCCGGGTGGCATGGTTATTCTTTTTTTAAAGACAAAACCCAAATTCCTCACTGGAAGGCAACACTCATAAACTAGATTTCTACTTATAATGTGTCAGTGACATTTTAATATCTATTTATTTTAATGCCTATCAGCATTTAAAAATTAGTCAAGATTGTGCTGCTATTACAAAGGTTAAATGAAGAGGCTTTGAGTTGCACAGATGTTTATGGTTTGGGTTGATAGCTCTGGGACATCCCATTCTAGAGGCATCCTGTTCCACTTCAATTTAACAGTAATTAGAAGTATCCCCGTAACGAGGGGCTTGCTGCTGAAAACAACTTCATTAGTTTGGGTGATTTTATTGGTTTCCTTTAGGGTGAGGAATGAGTGTTAATAGATGCAATTTAATAGGAAAATTACTGAAGCAAGGAAGATTCCACTGAATCTTAAATGAGGCATTAGACAGATGTTCCTTTTCCAAATAACGAAATATAAAGGAAGAGCAGCGACCTTAAGAGTTGTCATACTAAGGTATTTACTCTAGAACAGAGGAGCTATTTTGTTTAAATATTCTAAATATCACTCGAAGTTGTTACAAGCCTATAGAGAAAGTATGTATTAGCTGAACAAATTCCAAGGACATTTGGATGCGCACTTGAGCATTTACACACATTGAGACTCTGAGTCTCCCAGTCAGAAAGGTTGTGTTTTCTTGCAGGGAGCAAGAAAACACAACCTTTCTGGCAACATGATATTGCTCAATACTTTCCCCTGGCAACGTGATATTGCTCAATACAGAGCATTTTCTTTTAGGTACCACCAGTTTTTACCAGGCGGAGTTGCCCCAGTTATGCTGGAGCCCATACCTTTGCAGGCATGATGGATTGACAGCAAACTGGATCACTCATTGGTTATTGTCATGGCAAAAAAAGACTCGAGGAAAAAGAAACATCCATTTCATTTGAACAACGACACTACTGTTTACTAATCAAATCAAGAAGAAACACAACCAAGTCTTAAAATCACCTTCCCCCAGCCTCTGCCAGGTTCAACTGGTCCAAATGTTCTCATTGTGCTCAGTGGTACAGGGGGACAGGAAATGGAATGAGGGTTGTGGTAAGTTCATCCCATGTTCTCTCTGCTGCTCCTCCTCCTCCTCCTCAGAAGGAGGACTTGCAGCTCAGAAAGCCAACCAGATCCTAGGAGAAGTGTGGCCAGCAGGTTCTCCCCCTCTGCTCTGCTCTGGTGAGACCCCACCTGGGCCGCGTCCAGTTCTGGAGCCCCTGGGACAAGAGAGATGTGGAGATACTGGAGCGTGTCCAGAGAAGGGCCACGAGGATGCTCAGAGGGCTGGAACAGCTCTGCTATGAGGACAGACTGAAAGAATGGGGCTGCTCAGTCTGGAGAAGAGGAGGCTCCCAGGTGACCTTCTTGTGGCCTGTGATCTGAAGGGGGCCTACAAAAAAGCTGGGGAGGGACATTTTAGGCCATCAGGTAGTGACAGGACTAGGGGGAATGGAGCAAAGCTGGAGGTGGGGAGATTCAGACTGGCTGTGAGAAGGAAGTTCTTGAGCATGAAAGTGGTGAGAGCCTGGCATGGGTTGCCCAGGGAGGTGATTGAGGCTCCATCCCTGGAGGTGTTTAAGGCCAGGCTGGATGAGGCTCTGGCCAGCCTGATCTAGGGTAGGGTGTCCCTGCTCATGGCAGGGGTGTTGGAACTAGATGATCCTTGTGGTCCCTTCTAACTCTGACTAATTCTATGATACTATGTTTCCTCACATTCTTCCCTTGCTCCAGCATGGGGTTCCTCCCACGAGAGACAATTCTCCTCTAAATTCTTCACCATAAGTCATTCCCATGGGCTGTAATTCTTCAGGAAATGGTGCAGCATGGATTTCTCTCACAGTCATAGACTCATTCAGGTACATCAACCTGCTCCAGTGTGGGGCCCTCCACAGGGCCATTAACCTCCAATGGCTGCAGAGCAACAGCATCCCTCACCACAGTCCTCAATACCAGCTTCATGGGAATCTCTGCTTCAGAGCCTGCAACACCTCCTCCTCCTTATTCATTGACCTTGGTGTCTGCAGTGTTGTTTCTTTCACATATTCTCACTCTCCCTTTTCAAATATGTTATCCCAGAGGCGCTATCATCATCACTGATGGGCTCAGCTTTGGCCAGCAGCTGATCCACATTGGTGGTATCTGGCACTAGCTCTATTGGACATGGGGGAAGCTTCTAGCAGATTCTCACAGAATCCACTTCTGTAGCTCTTCCCTCAGTAGCAAAATCTCACCACATAAACCCAAAACAGATTTAATAACTGGCATTAATGCCAGTTAATGCAGAGAATGCCCAGAGCATGAACAAAGAGGAAGGCAACCAGTAAAACTGATATTCTCTGATAGTCAAATTTGTTAAAAGCATGAAAGAAAAGAACTATCACATCTTTGTCATAGACTACTTCAAAAGGGAAGAAAAAACAGTTATCTTGATGGATGTGATTGAATGAGTCACTTGAGAAGATGGCTCGCCTATATTGGCAAAATTTTCCTTCACAGCCTTTTCTAATATTCTCTGAAACAGATAAAAAAGAAAGCAGCATGCAACTAGAAAACAAATTAATAATTAAATATTTATAGTGCTAACTTTTAGCATTCTTCAAAGATCATAACAAAGCTGTGTTCAACTGCACTCAACCACTCTGTTTATTGCAAAGGAAAGCTACCTAGCAAATACTTTTATGATCTGGGAGTGATCCAGTCATATGCAATCATTTTTGAAATGAAAGTCTCATATTGTGATGATTGTACTCCAGTGACGCTGCAAATTCTGACAATGTTATTAAATACTGCTATAGTTAACGTCTCCTGACTCCTAATTCATTAAAGAAAGAGTTTCAGAGCTCTTCTTCTGTGAAAGCAAGAAAAAAAAAAAAATCTCAATTTTCAACATCGAGAAATCCAAGAAATGGTGTCCAAATAAAATTAATTAAAGATTTTGTAAAGAAGCTTTTTGCCACCTATGAATAATACAGTTAGGGAGGATGAAGTATGTGAATGTTATCTTTGATCTTTGCTGAAGTCAAGAAACCAAAATCTAATGTGTGCATTGCTTTCCTCTAGCCTAGGCAGGTACGAGATAAATTCAATAATTCATGTCCAGCACCAGAAAGGGGGAATTTTATTTTATTTTATTTTGCTTCTAATATTGAAATGCATACCACCTTGATAGCAGAAAAAAAGAATATAGTGGACAGACTCCCATCACCCAGCACAAATAGCCTTTAGAAGTCCTAAGGGCCTGAAGAGACACAACAAGGAGATAGCATTCCGCTGAAGGTAAAACTCTAGGAACAAAACACCCAGAGAGGCTGCCAGGTGTGCAAAAATAAAAGCTTTCACTGTCATGCTGTTTATTCTCATTACTGGGAAGGGAAAAAGTCTCACCATCCTTTCTTTCTTCCTTCACCCCCTCTCCGACTGAACAATCAGGACTGGGCTGCAGAGCTCTTGGAGTTGCACAGAACCGATTCAAACAGGACCCAGAAGAAGGGAGGTGTCATGCGTTACCCTCAGCACTGAGCAATCACAAAACCTTCTGAGTCCACCTTACACTGTGCATGCTTTGCACCCCGAGAACAAACTCCTAATCTCTGTTTTGGGGATTAACTGAATGCCAAAGATAGGGGTGCCATCAAATGCCCAGCACAGCCCAGAAAAGACTTGCTGACTGAATTACTGCTTCGTTTTCTACAGCCAGCTACTTTTGTGTCTTCCTATATGCTGCCACACCAAACCCCACAAAAACAGTCTTTTTCCCAGGGTCTGAAACAATCAAGCTGGGGTTTTCTCATCAAGTTTACAGCCTTTCAAAGTCCGCCTAAAAAAAACGCCTTTTACAAATTCTTTTAATCTGCTGTGTAAAGTGGAAGAGATTTCAGATAAATTACTTTTAAATGATAGAATCTATCAGAGAGAGGAAAACGAAAAAGTTCTCTCATTTGTAGATAGAGAGAAAAGAGAGAAGAGACACAGAAAATAAGTTGTAAAGGTAGGAGTTGCAGGCTTCTCCAATGCATCAGATACAGTGGGGATTTTATGCTAGGCAATAGGAGACAGCTCTGTTAGTTACACACAGTTTGAAAGTGCCATCTGAGGCAGCCACTCTGTTGTCCCAATGTCCTCAACGAGAAGGCTTTTTCAGCATATGACTGATCTGTTTTAGAGAGTGGCTTCAGACTGAGATGAATTGAGGCTTCAAAACGACCACTTCTCCCTGCTCCTCAGAGAGGATGCAATTTCATATGTAGGCATTTACATTTAACCAGATGGCTTCTCATCCAGGTTACTGAAACATAAAGTAACTTCATTCAACAAGACTTCCCTCAGGGACATCACTGTTCGTGTTAGGTTGCGTTCCAGGGGCAAATAAACTCATCTCCTGGTGTCCTTTCCGAACTCCACAACTTCCCATGACCTATCATTCTCCATCCACATTTCATGGAAAAACAGGCAATTGGGCTGTCAGAAACTCAAATACCCTTGTCCTCTTTAGTTACTAGACATAGAACTACATACTTTATTACTACTCTGCTTTTCTGCATCAAGTATCTTAAACAGATTATAAATAAAACCCAAACATTGTCTTCTCCAAGAGAGGTACTAACAATTTCCACAAGACACTGACTCTGCTTTTCCTCATTAGTCCTGACCAAATAGAGACTTAATTAGAATTTTAAAGTTTGCTTTACTTCTTGCATATAATCACCTCAGTGGGAAACAACAACAACAACAAAACCCAACACAAAAAACAGTTCCCCAGAAAGGATGTGTAGTCTCCTTCTTCAGAGGCTGTGAATACCCAACTGGATAAAGACCTGAGCAACCTCATCTGATCTCAGAGCTGCCTCAGCTTTAAGCACCAGGCCACAATAGAGGTCTCCTGATGTCTCTTATAAACTAAACTTTGCTGTAAGCCCATTTTGGTTAATCATACAGATCCAAGGAGTGACAAAGTCAAGAAAAAGAAAAGAAAAAACTCCAGGCTTTTGAATTAAAGATTTTACTCCTCAAGCTAAAAAACTGTGACAGTTTGGATTTATCATAGAATCATAGAATGGTAAGGTTGGAAGAGACCTTAAAGATCATCTAGTTCCAACCCCCTGCCATAAGCAGGGACACCTCCCACTAGTACAGGTCACTCAAGGTCTCCTCCAACCAGGCCTTGAACACCTCCAGGCACGGAGCAGACACAACCTCCCCAGACAACCCGTGCCATCTCATCACCCTCACTGGAAAGAACTCCCTCCTAATATCCAGTTTAAATCTCCCCTCTGACAGTTTAAACCCATTGCCCCTAGTCCTGTCATTGCAAGACCTTGTCAGTAGTCCCTCCCCAGCCTTCCTGTAGGCTCCCTTCAGATACTGCAAGGCTACTATAATGTCTCCTCGAAGCCTTCTCTTCTTCAGGCTGCAGAGCCCCAACTNGACTTATGTTGAGCTTTTTATCAACCCAGACCCCCAGGTCCTTTTCCTCAAGGCTGCTCTCCAGCCATTCACCATCCAGTCTGTATTTGTGCTTGGGATTGTGCCTACCCAGGTGCATGACCTTGCACTTGGCCTTATTATTCCAGTATTGATAATATTGTTGCTCCATTCTAAAACTTTTCCCCAGTCATTTGTCATTTGCTATGGTTAGACGCAAGATACTGGGTAGATAGACCTTTAGTCTGACATAGCAGGACTTTCCTGATGACTGACATAGGGAAAATGAGGTATTGTGTATCTGTCAAGCCTGACAGTAATACGTTGTCAGAGGTTTCCATGGAAGCAGCACAGCATAGTTCAGTGTCAAGTGCGCTGCATAAATAATGTGTATGGACTACTCAAGTTGCAAAGTATTAGAATGATGGAAGAAAGTTCACATCACAAATCATGGCGTATGGCAGGGAGGTAACCAGAAGACAAACTCCTGCACACCAACGAAACCACAAGGATTTCAAAATGTTAAAAGTAAGGTTACAGCTGCAACTAAATTAGTCTCAGTACAGAAGTATGAGAGTAGATATTATCCTCAAACCAGTTCAGGAGTATTTTCGAGTATTCTCATTTAACAATTTCAAATTTTGCACCGATTCAGTGTTTTAATCCAGATCAGAAGCGTGAAGCAGTCACCCTCACCTCCAGGCTTCATCTTGCATGGCAGAGCTGCCTCAGAGAGCAGCTGGACTCCTTGCCAAAGGAGCCAAAGCAGTGAGCTCCATCTCCTGCATATTATTCACAAGTGAGCACTGGGATCCCAGGGTGGTGTGAAATACATATAGCATAGAGATCAGGACCTCTGCAACAGCTTCACTGTTCCACCCCTCGACACTGTTGCTCAATGGTACTGCTCCACACTATTGCTGGTATAAGCACACCCCAGAGATGCCGAACATCTAAAATCACAGTTCATAAGGGAAATGTTCCCTAAAATTAGATTCAAGGAGTAGTTCTTCTGGGGTAAAAAGATGAACCTCAAAAATCTTTAGCACTTGGAGAAAACACTTTCAGTATGCTTGCTACTTATAAATGGTTTGGGAGTTACTCCATTGATGCTTATGCTCCTCACCTTGCTGCAAATACATATATAAAGTCACTAGTGACATCAGGCCTCACAAGCTGAATTCATGTCTTCTTTGCTAAGAGGGTGTTCATGATTTAAAGGACATTCCGGAAGTCACCCTATAAGTGTCCGTGGCTTCCTTGTAATATCTCTACATGCACTATTTGAAGGAATTAATGAAGATAAAAGAATTGTGATTGATAGCAATGCAGTCACTGAGTTTCAGTCAAATCAATGAATTGCAGATGCTGAAGGTTTGGGAAATTCCCACCTTTGAATCTCAATTTCTTCAGCTGACTGTGCATTTATCAAACTCCACAAAATAAAGTGTAATGGGTCTTGTAAACTCGGACACAACTGGGGATCTGAAGAAGGAAAGCAGGGAGGGAGGAAGATGAATGAGGAAGATGAACAAGGAAGTCAAATGCATTCAGACATTCCTGGAAGTACTTCAATGTAGTGCAAGGGACAACTGCGTTACAAATGATGCAAAATTAATAATCAATCTCAATTTTGATATCCAGGCAGAGATTGTTAATAACTATGAAAATTCTTTATTAACATTAAATCTCGACAGAAAATTTATTTACAAGGTTCCAAATGCAGGGTTTGGAAATTTATACACACAGGGAACAGGCAAAACTGTGACACCATAGGAGGTACCCAGCAACGGCAAACATGATACTGGAAGAGAAGGTTCCTGCGGTCACTGCACTGCTGGCAGTTCATTATCCTGCTTAGCCACTGGATGGATGCAGGAAGCTCCTTTCTGCTTATGGCAGAAGGCAATTAGTGATTACAAGATTTACTCACAAAATAGTATCAGACAGTACCCAAAGCATGTGGAGGGGTTGCTGTTGGTGGTCTCAAAGCTGTTAGAGGCTTTGGAGTTTCCCAGGCTCTCTTCTCAGGCAGGTGGAGTCTGACACAGTCTCTGACCTGGTTCCTCTTGACTCCCCATTCAGCAGCAGCCTTGCAGAGGGGCAGGCAGGATGCAATGCCATGTGCAGGCTTGGCACAATGTCACGCTGGCTGTGCAGGTCAATCACCTGCAGGCATTTAGAGGCTGTGCCTGGTCGTGGAGTTTCATGAAGTTCAGGATGCAATAAGGCAGCAGCAGCATGAATATAAGAGCAAAGAGCACCTTGTGCCACCTGCTCATCTCTTTCTATGAATACAGCCCGAGACTAATGGGCCCTTGGACACAGAATAGCCAATCAGGATGGCAGCCAAGCTTGACCATATTAGGTGAAGACATAGGCTTGCTTTACCCAAATTTGGGAAAAGCATGGGTCTTGCACAATGCAAGCACAAGCCAAGTGTGTGTACCTTGATTACCACACATTGCAAACAGGAGCAAAACTAGCATGGTCAAGCCAGTATCTTTAGACTCAGTGGCTCCAGATTCTTTGTCCTGTTTCCTGCTGTTGCTTCTCCCCAGAACAGAGGGAGAGAGCGCAGAAAAACACCTTTGGGGCAAGCCAGGACATGTATAAGCCTATTTTGGCCTATTCAAGCCTACCACAACAACACCTTAGAGTAATTAGAAGAAACCCGAAGTAGAACGTGGGCCAGAAGAGACACAGAAAGTCTCATCCATCTCTACCCAGGAGTACCAACAAAAATGGAGCAAGATTAACCAACAGAGGATTAGATGAACTGTTTATATCAACTGAATTTATCATTTATAATCAACTCAAAGATCCTTCTTCAAGGTTTATCAAGTCAAGAGGTAGTTAGAGATGCTTACCACATCTGACGTTTCATCAATTGCCTTTTTTAGTGAAGATTTAATTTGCGAAATGTTAATCTTCAAATGCTTCAAGCAAATACTTAGAGGTCTACCATTTCATTCCATTTGAATTGTAACCATTCAGATTATTGTTCGCTTTGTAATAATATCATATGAAAAGGTAATCTGCTTAATGTGGAGCAAAATAATTGCCATAACATAGGATTTAACATATAAACTTTTTTTTTCTAGAGTAAAGGTAAACAAACAAAAAAAAAAAGTCAGTTTCACTAGACTGCAATTAATTTGGTTTTCTGTCATAATATCTGCTATAGGACTATAACACCAAGCTTCATATTTCATATAAAACAAAACAGTAAAATGCCCTGGAGAAATACTAGCCAAAGCTGGACTGGGATTTTTTATACCTGTAGCAAAATACAAACTACTATAATATATTACTGCAAGTACCAGTATGAACAGTGACATTTGCTGTCACAGACCTCAGCATGTCTGAACAAAAAAAAAAATTTGGTTAGAAAACAAAGTTTCTTGCCAGAATGATCACTATTGGCAAAAAATGTAATGGCTGTGATTTCAGATTTAGAGCACTAGAAAAAAGTTAATTTCTCTCCCTGAAATGCAGAAGAGAAATTCAGCTTCCTGACTCAAATCATAAGGACTTGAGCCTGACTCTGTTCATCTGTGAATGAGTTAAATGATCAGGGTAGCAAATATCCTCAGCTTATCTTCGTTAATGTGCTTGGGTTTTCAGGGTTAATTGCAAAACCACTTAATTTCATTCTGAAATGGAAGAACTGCTCCAAAATCATTCTCTCTCAAGAACTAGAAATGTTGTCTAACAGTCAGTTTCCTTTTTGCTAAATAAATATTGCTGAAAGCTTTATTTTAAGAGACTCTGCAGCATCAGGGATTCAGCTGGAGAAGTTTAAAAGAAATATCATAGATAGTGCAGAATTCTTTTTATGCTATCATAAAGCCAGAAGAAGTCAATTAGGTCTAGTACTTCATTAATGACGTTCGCAAATCACATTTATGGCAAGTCTCACATCTATTGTTCTGTTAGAATATGCCATTTGGAAAGACTAGTTTTGACACCCTTCTATGATGGCACTGCAGCTACTGCTGGGGTAATTAATTTTTCCTTGTACTCTGGAGAAACCAAGCAAAACTTTCTAAGACATTTGGCCAATTATACACTCTTTAGGGCAATGAAGCCTTCGCAGAAAGCTTGGCTTTATATTACCACTATGATCAAAGCTTTAATGAAATTTCTTCACAAGAGAAGCCACTGGACTATTGAGAAAAAGCTACAAAAATAAATTAATGCACAATTGTGAATCTGCAGAAAGACTTCTTTCAGGTTTCTGACTTTTTATTAATGTGCTCCAGCAAGCAGCCTCCCCTGTGTGCAGTTCCAGCAGATATTACAAGAACACCTTTTCTTTTTGATAAATGATAAAGGCCATTCACAGGATCTCCATAATGGGAGTGTTGTATTCCCTTCATTTTATTACTGTGTTTCCAGAGGAAAGGTGTTACTCTGCTCTCATGGGACAAACTTGGAACTGGAGTTCATTTATGGATGCACCAGTATAAAAAAGACTACAGAGAAACCTGCTAGCTGTTTTGCAGCTCTGATGCAGCACATCCCCACTAATATATGTGTCACAGTGCTATAGCAAAAAAAAAAAGAAAAAAAGTAGTGAAGTTAAAACAGAGTAATAAAAACTGTAGTTGAGAAAGAGGCAAAACTCCTTCCTGAGTATGGCTCCACTGTACCCACAACCCCGAACCAAAGTGCTATCCTCACACACCTGTACAGCTTAGGGAGCTAAGCTTGCACAATTTCTTTACTGCAGCCTCTTCTACAAAGTGTTTCTGAGTCACGGAGGATGTTAATGACATTTTTTGAAATGCAAGTAGAGGTAACAAGGCATCTGAAGCACAAAGACACACTGCAGCTCGGCAAAGCATCCTTTAAATTCCTCTGAGATCAGTGAGCAAGCTTCAGGTGCCTCGCAGGTCGAAGACTACCTCAGCACAGCAGGAGGCTACTGAGTCTTAAAGTAACTCGCATGCCCTTGATTAAGTCAATACATGAGCCTAGCTGGTGAGCTACCCTGAACTATGCACTGCAGGTCAACTCCTCGGGTAGTGCAAATCATCAGTGACAGAAACCAATAGACAGTACAAAAAGGGAGAGTGTGGAAACAGAAGTGGTATGGGGGGGACAAAACTGACAGGCAGGACACAGAAATTCTCTTAACATCTATAAAATTATTTTCTCTCATCAGTGCACAGAAGAACCAGGCTCCAGCATAAAGCCTTTGCCTGGAATACATCTCCTGAATCTGTACTGCGCAGCACAGCTACCTATGAGGACATTCAGGTGTGGGATAACTCAGAAAATATGTCAGTGTCTGCACTAGGAGCCCAGAGGCACATTACTGCCTTGTCTGCCTTTCCTAAGGTACACTCCCAGTAACACAAGCTGGGAACACCAGGTAGGCAAGCTGCTGATTGGGATCTTGATGAAGATCTGCACTTTGGCAATAGCCAAAGCCACCCTGCCTGACTGTCAACACAGATAGTAATCATCTTACTGGCTGTGACACCATGATAATTACACACAAACGCAAAAATACATCACAGCTCTTGGTCAGTGCTCTCTAGCACAAAGTAGAAACTGCTTTTCTTGGTATTTCACATGAGATTCAAAATACCCAAATTCTCTTACAGAGTTCTGTTTTTCTTACATTCGATTGGCTTGCTTTTACCAAACAGCCTTCAGAGAGGTGCATGTGAAAACTCCAAAATAGAAATGCATTTTCTGACTTACATTTCCTTTACTGTAGCTTTTTTTTTTCTTTTTTTTTTTTTTTTTTAATAACACAAATTCATATTTACATGTTCCAATTCTGTTTTTCAGCCCAGGAAATCTGTGCAAGGCAGCAAAGGAAACATGAGAATGTGCAGAAGTGGTCAATGATGGCAGCTGCTGGAGATCCAGCAAGAACATCTCAACAGGATACCAAGGCATGTTACAGGAACGGAAATAAAGAACTGGAAAACCGAACCACATGAAGAATTGTGTTAAAAGATAAAATTGTTTATTCCTGTGCAGCTCAGAGTCACAGTGTCCCAGAGATCACAGAAGAGATTTTGAAGTCTAGACAGGAGCTCTCATGCCTGCTCTGCCACTCTTGGGTGACCCCTGTGAAGTGTCAGTCTGCTAATCTTCAGTCAGGCGAACCTGCTGCAGTATTTACTGTTAAAAACCCACAAGCAAGCTAGAGATGAAGAATATAACACAGCACTAAGTACAAAATCAAGACCTGCAGGGGTTCAGCTTTGCACCGATTTTCAAATCAGTCCATCCCACACCAGAGGAGAGGTGGAACACAGAGCAACACTCAATAACACATAGCACAGCCTGAGGAATACTCATCCTTATTAGCCAAGAACTTTAGCCAAATAAGCCTCATTTTCACCAGACACATCTGCTGGATGAACACAAGCTACTACGATAACTGAGCAGGCTCACACTTCGTGTTGCAGGAAAAGCACTGCAGTGTCTGAGCTTCCTGGAAGACTCATAAAACCTACCAGCCAGATACAGAAAATAATAATGTTTAATGTAGCAAAAGGTTATTAGTGGTCCTCAGTGTGCGGTTGATAGGACAAGTGGCTTGTTTCAGGCCAGAGAGATGCCCCTGAGACTGGAGCTCTTGAGGCATCATGCAGGAGAGCGGCTCCACTCTGCTTTCCAGAAATTCCCCAACACAGAGACCACTTCAGGCTCACTGGCTCCATGGCACCTGCCACCACTGGGAGGGTAAGAACTCCCTGCCCTTTTTGCAGCTGACTCCTCTCCTAATGGTAATGAGGCACTCAGAAAGGAAGCATTTACTGAGACAAACATCATCATCTGTCAAAGCCATGGCAATAATAAAACCTCTGTTGCCAGAATTCACTTACATTGAGTGATGGGTGGGTGGATTCAACAGCCATGAACTCTTAACTAAATGCATTTTTCCAATAAATACCCCTGGTACATTAACTTTTACTGATAGTAAATAGCTGCCTCATCTCTAAAGAAATCCATATTAATCTTACAAACCTACAGAAGAAAAGAGGCAACCTACCTACTGCTGACTCAGACAGATACCACCCCTGTTCCTCCAGACCTTTGCAGCTCCCATAGACACTGCTACAAAATGACCCCAAAGCAGACAGCCACCTACTTTGCAGAGGTATAGATGCTCATCTAGACAAAGCCCCAGAGTCTGACAGGCAAAGAAGCCAGGGTACTAACTCTAAGATAGGCCAAGCAGGCTGTCAATTAAATGACCCAAAACAAGCTGACTGATGGCAGTTTAAATGACAGGCTCTTCAATTATTTCCAATGAGGACTGTGCAAAAATAAAACAAACAAATAAACAAAAAACTGAAACCAACCAACCAAAAAAAAAAACAAAAACAAACAAACAAAAAGAAAAATCAATGCACACCATGTCTTTTTGCTACACTTCTGGTTCCTGGAGTCACAAACTATGCTGTGGCTACACATCTTCAAAGACTTGATAACTCTTCAGTGTGCTTGAACTGATGGGTAGGCACTGAGTAGCAGCACAATTATCCTCTTAACCCCAGTCCCCACTCAGCAAAGTCTGTGAGGAACCATTAAGAGGCAAGGAAGCTCTGGAGACAAGACCATGTCAAAAAAGATCCTCTAGGAGGTGCAGTAAAAAGGTCAGGACACTTTACCTTTACTTGGAAATTCACATTTTATCAGATTTCTAAGACACTTCCCAGAGATAAGAAACTTTTTTTTTCCAGAAGCCCCTACACAATTCATGAAAAACTTCAGCTTCCCAGGACCCTGGAGCCTCCTGGCAGCTATCGTCCCAATTAACATTTTCTTGATTGCTTGTCATTAGGCTTTCAGTGTGTGAAAAAGTGTTGCAGAGAAATCACAGTTCAGACACACACTAATCCAGGGGAACATTTTTATTGTTGCATCCGAGTGAGGAAGCCATAAAACCCAAAGAGAGAAACTGTGCTGAATCTTTCCAGCTCTTTGAGCAAGTACCCCCCTAAGATTTTACACAATTTCCCCTCTCCCAGCTGTAATTTAAATAGCCCCAAACCTATGGCTTCTGTAGGAGTTTGCTACATGCTTTATTCTCTCATAACTTACATTTGAGGCCTTGTGGTGCGGGAAGTGTTGGTGAATTTAAGGCTCAAGGTGCAACAATAATCCCAGGGTGAACTGAAAGCTGAACAAAATTATTAATGGTGATAATAATTGTGCCTTTACCTCCTCTGCCTGCAGAGCCTACACACAGAGACCTTTGTCTCTGTTCAAGGACTGCCTTCAGCATTTATTAGCATAGATGTGATCATCAAATGGGCTTACAGGTATTTGCAGCTACTGTTAACATTAAAAATCAGATGAACCTGTACTTGTAAAGTGCCCAAGACTTTTTGAACCTCCTATTATATGAACATGAGCCCAGCTTCAGCTGTGACTGTCTCTAAGTTGAGGTAGACCATGTGTAGAAGGCAAAATAGAAGTCACCTGAGGAATGAGGGTGCAGAGGGATATTCCACGTTACTGAGGAGCCCAAAATCATGCACAGTGCTCTGGATGTCTCTCATAAATACCAAATAGAAGGAAAGAATGATGGCACTCAACCTGCCACCTGTGTTTTCACTAATGCATCCCAGGATGTGGTTCTGCCACCCCCTTCTCTGCAAGGACATGTCAATAACTCTTGTTCAACATGTTGTCTAGAACCACCCATTGTAGAACTACCCATTGTAGAAACAGAGCTGTCTCCATCACCCAGTCCACACCCAGTCTGCACCCTTCTACAGGGCTATTCTAGATAAGTACAGGACTTACTGTTTCCTGGATGTGTTTAAAGGTTGTTTAGATCTGGTGCTGAGCAATATAGTTTAGTGGTGAATTTGGTAGAGTAGGGTTAATGGTTTCACCTGATCATCTCAAGGGCCTCAACTGCAGGCTCATGTTGAGCTTTTCATCACCCCATGCCCCCAGGTCCTTTTCCTCAGGGCTGCTCTCAGCCATCCACCACCCAGACTGGAGTTGTGCTTGGGACTGTATATATGCTGCTCTTCACTGAACAAATAAGGGTAGAGAGGAAAGTGTGCTCCAAGCCTGAATCTGACCAAGATGCTTGAGAATACACTCTGGAACTCTAGTGATGGGACAGACAGAGAACTTTTACTATGTCTTTCCAGATGCAGGCCCCTCCTGCTATTCCCAGTGCTCAGAATAGGGCGCTGACACACCGTGAGATAACTGCATGAAAACAACAATCTACTCCCTGAAGCACTGTGAGAATGGCCACAGCAGGTTCCTGTTGCTTATATCTTACCAGCCTCGCTCTGTTGGCTGGATGAAAGCCAGTAAAAGATCCAGAGGATTAATTATTTCTGTTACTCGCTCAGTAATTGCTAAGCATCCATATTGCATAGCGTATGTCCCTAATATTTCTAAAAATAAATAACTTTACTTGCAGTTAAGCTTGTAAGGTAGAATTAAAAACCTGAAATCAAGTATCCTGACTCTTTCATGTGGATAACTGTGCTGGTTTGAGGCTAAGTGGAATATTTTCATGAGAAAACATAGATTGAAGGCTGTGAAAAACAAACAACAGTGAT
>VWYK01003959.1:388-10449 GCA_013399775.1 Semnornis frantzii
CCCTCCCTGGAAGTGTTCATAGCCAGGTTGGATGAGGCGTTGAGTGACCGGTACTAGTGGGAGGTGTCCCTGCCTATGGCAGGGGGTTGGAACTAGATGATCTTCGAGGTCCCTTCCAACCTTACCTTTCTATGATACGTGGACATCACTTTCCTCCTTTCACTGTAGTGTCTGGTAATTCAATAGGTACAACAAAAACTCTTGAGCATTTTCCAGAGGGAATGAAGTGGAATCCCAGCTTTACAAATGGGGAGCACAGGACTAAATGAAATGGGAAAAAACAGTAGAGCCTAAACATATTCATGAAATTGATGGATGAGCTTTGAGTCTAGACTTGCCAACTTTGATTGTCCCTTCCATGTCACAGACATTCACGCTGATTTGCAGCAGTCCAACATGAGCATCAGGTAGCCTTTGGATTTGTAACTGTTCTTACAGCACAAGCATTATACTGAGGGGGTATTACATTTAATCATGCAGATCTGAAGATCATAGTGCCTAATTGTTTCCTTCCAAGCACAGAATCATATTTCAGATGTTTTAGAACTATGATATGCACCGATGAAACTTCATTAATGATCTCCCTCCATTCTCTTAAGAAAAAGCACAAACATACTACGAGACCCTTGAGCAGAATGAGATGGTCCCAGAAGAGAACTGGCAGACAAGGGCCCGGAATTTCTGTCGCTTTATCACTGCTATCAACAACACTCCTAGAAACATTGGGAAGGATGGCAAGTTTCAGATGCTAGTGTGTCTTGGAGCCAGGTATGGAAAAAATGTCTTTTTTATTATCGTTATTTTAATAAAATGGGAAGGATATTGCATGTTAGTAAGATAAAGTTGCACAACTGCTGGGTTGTGTAGTTTGTCTGTTACTTATAAAATCTTTTGTTGTAACCAAAAAAGGATCAAGTGAGCCACACTCTGACTGAGTTCTTAGGGGTGTGCATAATGGGAAATCTGAGATGCAAATCTGAGTATCCCAAAGAACTGATCAGGTCAGTCAAGAGAGCATGGAGAAAGGGAGGCTGAGGCCTCATCACTCTCTACAACTACTTGAAGGGAGATTGGAGTAAGGAGAGGGCAGCCTCTTCTTCCTGATGACAAGCAACAGGACCAGAGGAAATGGTTACAAGGTGTGCCAAGGGAGGTTTAGGCTGGATATTAGGAAATACTTCTTCATTGAGAAAGAGTTGTCAAACATTGGAATTGTCCGCTCAGGGCACTGGTGGAGTCACCATCCTGGGGGGTATTAAGCAGTGTGTGGCCCTGGTGCTTAGGAACATGGTTTAGTGTTGACCCTTCAGTACTGGGTCAAAGGTTGGACTGGATGATCTTTGAGATCTTTTCCAACCAGATATATTCTGGGATTCTGTAAAAGTAGTAGGCTGGTGTGAACAGCCTCCCTCTAATGTACAGCTAGCAAGGTCAGAAGATAAAACCAGAAAATCATCCATCAGTGAGACCTCTCCAGTTAATAGCTAGGTTAATTCCCTACCCTCCATCTCCTTACTATAGGAGACCATCTTAGAAGCCTCTTGGCACAAAGGCAGTGGACCAGGCTGGTGTCTTTGGGCCTGCTTGGAACTTCCAGGCATCCTAGGAATTATATCTTTTGCTGTGAGGGGTGGAAGGCATGGAAATGTCTCTCACAAATTCTCCCTGCTTAAACAAGTTCCACAGACAGACTCTGTCTTCCCTGTCCTGTATACAAAGAAAATGGTAGGCCTGTTTAGAAGTCAAAGACTAAAAACATGTCAGTGAAAATGAGAAATTAACTTGGCTTTATCTTTATTTACAAATTTCTGCTTTGTCAGAGACCACCTTTTGCATCACTGGATTGCCCTGCTTGCCGACTGCCCAATTACAGCACAGATGTATGAAGAGGTAGCACTAATTAAGGATCACACTCTTGTGAATTCTTTGATCAGAGTGCTGCAGACCTTGCAGGAGTTCAACATCACGCTGGAGGCATCTCTCGTCAAGGGAATCGATATTTGACTTCTTGTCCCACAGGAAAAAAAAACTCTTATTAAAAAAAAGAAAAAAAAGAAAAAAGCAACAAGGAATGGATCTCGTTAGTATGCAAACGTTCTGTCTGCCAGTACACTGTATCATGAACTTGTTCATGGCCCTAAAATGCAACTTCGACTTCTCTTGAAGGAAACTCCAAAAATAGTACAGGCAAATGGATAGAAGATGTATACTCAATGTAAAAAAGAGGATTTTGGTATAAATCTATTTTAGAGTTTATTTGCTGATTTGCTTTTTACACACTTTCATGTGAAAGAAATAGAGATGAGTATTGTGCAGCTTATTTTAAAGCTGCAATATTTCCTTGCCATAGAAAATGTGCAGTGAGCCTTTCAGCATTCTGTGAACTTGCCTTCAGATATGCTGTATGTCATAGACCCCAATGTATACACTCCATTTCTGCTGAGAAGGTCATTCTATAGTTTTTAAACTAATATTTTATATATTAACATTATTACCAATGTTTGATTTTTAACCTACTGGGTCATGTTTTGCTGCAAGGGAACTACAAATCTGATGTGTGCTCTTTTTTTTTTTGATAGCTCCAAAGCACTGATTCGTCAACAAATTATTTTTTCATTTATTTTTGTTGTCAGTATTATTTTTAGTGAAATCCAGGAGACTGAACCATGAAATGTGCAGAGATTGAAGTAATATTTTTCATATTGGTACGTAATTGCACAGAAGAAATTCAGTGTGGTGGGTTTTTTTTTTTAACTGTTTCTTATTTATTTAACCTCTTGTTGTGGGTTTTAAGTTGTCTTAAAAACAAAACAAAAAAAGTCTTCTGTGATACAACTGGCTAGATTATGTTGCAATTCAGAATTTACAGTGCAGCCCACTTAAATGAAAAAACCCAGAGTAATTGTTCACACCACAAAAATGAAAAATGTTTTCATTTGAACCAGCCTTTTGAAGTTTGGTGTATGGTTGCTGCTGGTAATTCTCCTAACTACTAATAAAGAGGGACATGATTTCCCCAAGAGCCAGATGCCTAAATAAAGGTGTTTATATCCTCAAGAAATAATAATGGCATACCTAACTAACAAATACTGGTATTTCTTGATTTTTCTGAAAAGACAGTCAGTAGTAAGGGTTTTTTTCTTTTCCTTTTGAATTAAGATGACTTGGATCCTGTTGTCACAGACTGATGCATTTGGGATGCTCTTGTTTTTAGCGGAGAAACTTTTAGTCTTCTCCAACAATAAAACATTTTTAAAGCATAAGTTATTAGAGATCCAGAACTTGGCAGATGCCTAAAGGCACTTCTGTTCATTTGAATCCTCTGATAAAAATCTCCTTGAAACGAATATATGTGACTGAAGAACAGGCTAATTTAGCAGCATCACAAATTACTGTACAGTAATTCAGGGCTATGTATTTAAGAGGTCTCCACTGTATAAACTTATCTCAGTATTGTCTTCTTTTGAGAAGCAGAGTCCAAGTTTTTCAGTTTGTACAATGTTGTAGCACCTTTTCTTTACCTACAGCATAGTCAAATCTTACAGTTTGATTTCCATAATTTATAAGTATAGCACATGTATTACATTTTTGACTGTTTTTACTTTTGTCCTATTTATTTCATTATTAAACTGAGAAGTTCCTTTGTCACTACTTATCAGAGCAAGATTCTTTCTTGTTTTCACAGTAGCATTAGGAAGATGCAAAGGGAATGTCTAAGCCACTCCTCATGCTGTGTGGATGTGAATTCTTTCACAGTCTGGAGTATACAAGAGCATTTCACAGAATTATTTTGTGGGTGCAGGTTTGGTTTTGTTGTTTTCTTTCCAGGTTTGGAAGGGGAAAAATAAAACAGATGTACTTTATTCTAAGAATTTCATGTATTCAGCTTAATCTGTTGGAATAATCTCAAATTGCTCGTTTATGTATTAATAGTAGGGACAAAAAGAAGTTTTGCAATGCTTTCATCTATATTTAAGATGACTTCACAAGGAATATGTCTATGTAAGACATTTTTTTCCTTTCTTTCTTTACACAACTTCACCTAGCATGGCATGATACCATTGGTTTAACAGCTTGCTTTGGTGTGGATCTTTTTGGCCTCACGGCAGTTGGTGATACCCGGGATGGACATAGGCTGGCATTTGCTTATTCCCACGTGGTGGGTTCTTTGCCTAGCACTTGAGTGTGAAGCTGTCCATCACTGACAACACCATGTGTGCTAGCTGTCCAGGTGCAAAAGGAACATACAGAGGTCATCTTCCCAGCTCCTCAGTTACTTTATTTTCACAGGAAAGACCACTTTGAGACGGACCCTTCCTCCTTCCCTCTCAAAGGGTTTATGCTTAATCCTATTAGGCTTCAAGGCACTTTTTGCTATGGATTTTCAGGTCTGAGGGATTTGCTCTACTGAAGAACCAGTGGAAGGTTCTGAAATGGAGCAGAAAAAGCGTTGGTTTTGTTGGATGCAGAGGCCATCAAGGAAGACTCAGATATTTAACATAGCTATGGGGTAGCCTGTGCTAAGGTTTTGGGGAGAGATTTGTCAGATATCTCAAAGGAGAGTTCAGTCTGTAGTAGCAGTCATAATCCCTACTACTCTTCAGTATTTACCACAAACTGACCTACTTCTTTGTTGATGTAGCATCAGTTCCACAGAGTAGTGTTGGGATCCAGCATTTGCTCCTTCCCTGCCCATCTGCTGAACTGGATGATTGTGTATAGAAACAAACAGTGCAGTCAGCATCTTTCACTCAAACTAGAGCTTCGTGAAATCCATTTCACCTTTTAAAACTTGCACTGCATTTCTAGCTCAGAAATGAACCAACGAGGAATGCAATTGGAACCTTTTTTTCACGTTACTTTTCTAAAAGAAGGGAGCAGGTTTGGGAGGTGCAGCTTCATGTGACTGCTATTTTCTTGGGATTTTTTGGTAACAGTTAATGGGAAAAGTTTTTTTTTAACAGCACACATGCGTTCTGTAGAGAGAAATACAACAATAAAAGTTAAGTAGGTCATAATCCAGTAATTATATAGTGCTAAATTGGTCAAACGTTTGCAGGCTGATACCTGATTTGAGGAGACAACCCAGGCTAACTTATTTAGGCTCTTCTGTTAATGCTGTCAGAGTTCATACAGTGATACTTTATAGAAAAAGAAATTGCAATTTAATGATGACTTGATTAAATTGTAATGAAATACTGTGGTGATAAGTTCATATTAAAAAAGCACTTTTACCTGCCATGAGCCTAACCATCTGCCATTCTGTAGCCAAAAACATACTCATGAACTGCAGACTGTTCCACAACTTTTTCCATTATTAAGAGTACTTTTTGACTTGTTCAAACAAAACCTACTAGCTGGATGATCCATTATTTTTAATGTGTTTTGAATTCATGAATATGTTAAGATTTCTGCAGCAAAACTATTCAGAGTTAACTTTTTCTGTATATTGTCAAATGATTTTTGTCCGTAGTGCAAGATACCGTAGGATACTTGAAAATACTTGAAGATACTGTACATGTACTTCACATCTTTGTAGCTCTTTGTTTTATACCTAGAGGTTGGCTGTTAAACTAAGACAAAGCATCAATACCTTATAAACTATATATTTTACTACATGGGCAAATCTCTGGCTTGTTTTTTTAATGGGTGGGTGTTGAAGTTTACATTATAATGACAAAACCAGGTACTGTTTTCCTTTTTAATTTTTCCTGTGACATTTCAAGCCATTGGACATTAAATGTGAATTGGATATACAAAACAGTTTTACAGGTGTAGATCATTTGCTGAATTGCAATAAAATTGGTCTTTTAACATAAAAAATAGCATTAATGTGCTATTTTCAAAAGCCTCGTTATAATTTGACTCATCATCTGTTCTTCTTCACCTGACTGCAGGTATGTGTGACATTTTGGTGTCCGATTTCAGGAGCTATTTTTGGAACAGTTTTATTAAATGCCTACCTCCCAGCACCACTGTAGCCTTCTTGCATTGGTCAGATGGCCAACAGTGCAACCAGTGCCTACTGAGTAATCAGGGAGTGGGGAGAACAGGAATAGGAAGGCAAAGAGACTAATGCAAATCTTGGAATGCCTCTCTAAAGTTGGGCATGTATATGTGCTGCCATTTATATTAACTGTTTTTCCTACCTTAGAACAACTTCTGATCCTAATAACCAAATTTCACAGAGGTCTCCAGATTTTATGTTCTGAAAAGTACAACTGGCCACCCTTATGAATCATGGAATTGCTTTGGTTGGTAAATACCTCTAAGATCACTGAGTCCAGCAGTTGGCCTGACACCACCATGGCCATTAAACAATGTCTTGAATACCATGACTACACGTGTTTTTAACACCTCCAGGGATGGTGACTCCACCATCTATGTACCATGTACTCAACCTTTCTGTGTGAGAGGATCCACACAGAGGTGAAAGAATTATTGGAAATGTAACTATCTGATGCCTCAAGTATAAGGTTGGGTGAGAAAGAAGCAGTGTCCTCCAGATGTCTGAGATTCAGGTGTCTGTGATGTGTGTGCCCAAGCATTCTTGCCTGTATTGACCATTTCTTGCCTTTTTTTCTCCATCTTTGCGCAGGTAAACCTAATTTGACAGGTAGTCCCAGTTGAGAAATTTCTGGGTGGTGATGCTTATTGACATCTGTTGAAGAGGAGAGATTCATTGCCTAGCACTCAAAATTGACTAATTGCTCCAAGCACAAGTCTAGAAATGTACTTATGGTTTATTTAGTTTTCACAAAGAAATACAAATGTCAGAGAGCTGCACTAAGTAGATCTTTGTCTTAAGAGTTATATCACATAGCAGAAAGTCTCCTTTTCCCACTGTTAACTCAAAGATGTATCCTAATTAATAGAACACACTATATTCATTCCTGCAATAAACAGGAAGCATTCTTCATTTCAGTGTCAGTGGAATTTTAAGATGCAGAACCTACAACATTTAAAATGTCACTGGTGGATCTGTTGTTTCTTTCAGGGAATTTTTTCTCCTAGTGGCATAAAAAAGACTTGGACAAGAAATATAAACTGTTTGAGAGGGCCTTTTAGACTACTTGTGAACCTCAGATTTCCTGTCTTGAGACAAGCCATGTGCAGGTCCCACTCCAACAAAAGCCACTGTTAAATTGCAAAACTCAATGCTAAAGATGTAATTTTATGCAGAACTCAACAACCTACTTGGTTGCTTGTAAAGCCCTTGGATACTAAGATGGAAAGTCTTAAGTGCAGAAGTTTGAGAGAGTAATTTCAAAGGAGAACAATTGTTTAAAACCCAGTATATGTACAGAGATGAGTAAGACTTGAAACCACAGGTGTGTGACACTGTGGCAAACTTTGGTATAGTTAAATATTTGAAAGCATTTCTTGTCTGTCTGCCCCTTGTCCTTTTTTGTTCTGACATCTTCCCCTTCCACCCCCAGACTGTTGTTTTCAGCTTCTGTCACAAACACTCATCATGCTCACTCAGTCATGTTAAATTTTGGGTCAGCATGATACCCTGCCCAGCAGAGCCACTACTTCTCACTACATTAATGTACAAATGAAATGGCAATCTGCATGTCTTATCATTAAGCACTGACATGTAAGAAGGATTATAAAGCAGTTTTAATCCCAAATTTTCAGACAAAAGTATTCAACTCAGGAAATCAGGTGCAGAATTTCTGGCCCAGTTTTTAAAGCTGCTCTGTGGCAGTTTAGTCTTAATCTCTCAATATGAGGCAACTTTGAGTGATACTTAAATTGGAGGATGGGGGAGTTTGGAATCTTTTCTGTATGGAAGAGTTCTTCTGGAGCCAGCAGACAGTGTTCATAGCAGTGTTGTAGTCCTGGCAGTCCGAAGGGATCCACTAGTGTTAGCAGGAAGAAGTTCTAGTTTTGCAGGGCTATGAGGTCACACACACCTTGGTACAAGTGGAAAAAGCAGGCAGGCTTTCTGACGTGCAACCTTTCTTCAGATGTAAACCAGACAAACCTCTCTCTGTCCTCAAGCACCACAGTCCCAGAATGGTCCATGCACAACTGAGGAAAATGTAGTTGAAGA
The DNA here is from genome assembly GCA_013399775.1 of Semnornis frantzii. Classification (NCBI taxonomy): domain Eukaryota; kingdom Metazoa; phylum Chordata; class Aves; order Piciformes; family Ramphastidae; genus Semnornis; species Semnornis frantzii. Next base: position 8,448 of record VWYK01003959.1, read on the forward strand.
ATGAAATGCTGTGTAGTATCTAGATGGGCAAAACTGTGATACTGGTTTTGTGATGATGAAAATAGCCTGTTTGCCTACATTGCTTGCAGATATTTACAAGTATCTATTTTCCTCCCTAAAGCTTCATGATTTTGTTTTAATTGCTGGGAAAAAAACCCAAAACAACAGACAAACCTCAATGTTGTCTGGGGTCTCTTCCCGTTGAGCTGAGTCTTAAGAATTTTTCTAGCTTCTCTCCCACTGAAGAACTGACTGTGGCAGTATGGCCATGTCACAGTGACTGTGTAGCTGGATAGAAATAGTTAAGAAGGCTATGCAAAGATGTCTGTGTTGAGGTCTGAGCTGTCTGCTTTGTGTCTTTAAAGAGAGATTGCAATGGCAATTATTCATCATAACGAGTATTATGTGTGAAATAACAGCTAGGACCCTTCATCAAGCACTTTTGAGTTTTATGGACATGGAATAGTTTATTTAACTAAGGTAAGTTTAATATTGTTCCTGTTTGTTTTCCAAGATGTGTTGAGATCTTTTGAGCTAACTCAAGCATTCCCAAATATTCGTGTTATATTATATTTCAGTTTACAGAAGGAAATAAGAGGCTTTGCTTTTACTGCGTCTCAGAAAGCTTTAATTGTTTGGTTATATGGCTCTTCAGTGTCTCTTTCCATTCTTTTTTGCTATGCTCTTCCTATGTAGATTTTATGTCCTTCATCAGATCTTGAGATGAATTTTAGTTAGATTAATATTGGTCAAATTCATTGAGGAACCTTGACTGAGAAGTGCCTAAAGCATGTAATGACTTTTCTGAAAGGTAGCCTGTAGTCACAGGCATTTGGGAGAACTGTTTGTAGAGACACCTTGACAGATAACCCTGGATGAGAGGTGTGTGGACATGCACATTCCCATCGTAAGAACAATGGTTTATTCATGACATCATGGAAACTGTTAAGGAAATCTTCATTTATCTATTACTTTCTGTTGCCAGTGAGAGGGTTGGGGTGTGATGTGGGGCTGGAGAATCCTTGGCATGTTTAATGAGCAGCTTTATGCATTTATAGACGAGTTTGATGAAAACCGAAACTGTCCAGGAGATACAATAGGCTGTTTCTCTTTGGATTTTGAAAGTGAATAACTTTGATCATTTCAAAAGCAATGAAGCCTGATGCTCCAGTGAGAAAGCAAAGTGGTAATTTATAGCTACCATTAAGGAAACAAAGAGGAAGACTGAGAGAAAGTTTCAGTCTGAAGATTTACTAATGTGTATAAACCACCCTTACAAGTAGAAATAGCTTGGTATTTCTCACAGACCAAAACAAAAGAGAAAAAGCAGCGAAATGGCAATGAGGGGGGTGGTGGTGGAAAGGAATGCTGCCTTCTTTTGCTTGTCCCCTAAAAGGTCAGACAACATTTGGGAAATTATACTTTTAGTGAACAACTGATAAGCTACTTTCATCTGCCAAAGGAAGGACAGATTTGAGAAACCCCTGCCTGGGAAAGGAGGTGGGATGGGGCTGCGGGGTCGTGGTGAGATGTGTGGGTTCTGGTATGTCCTTCAGACGGGACCTCACGCGTTGCAGTATTAACTTGGTAGAAACCGTACTCCCGTGATTTTGTAGGAACCGGTGGAACGCTGGAGCGCAGGTTGCTCGTGTGGGCCATGGCAGGGTGCAGGCGTAGGAGATAGTTTCACGGGCTTGTCGCCGCTAGAAAGGGACCGTTTTCCGCGCTGCTGCAGAACGGGGAGCGCACCGCTTCAAATGCACTTGCCGCGGGCACCCGCAGGCTGCGTGTGAGGTAGCCGCTGCACCTTCCGGCAGCATCCTCTCTCCGGGACACCTGTGTTTAGGGTGTCGAACAGGTGTTTGAGGGCCGGTGCCGCGGGTGGGTGCGCTGTGCGGTGCGCGGCGGGGTCTCGTGTGCGACAGGACGGCTGGCGCGCAGCGGGAGCGCTCGTCGCCCTTGGGTGCCGCCGCTCTGCCCGGCCAAGGGGGAGGCGCGGCCA
>VWYK01003997.1:0-11245 GCA_013399775.1 Semnornis frantzii
CTTGGTGTCGCCTGCAAACTTACGTCTCTCAATCCCCTGGTCCAAATCATCAGTAAAGATACTGAACAGGACTGGACCCAGCACTGATCCCTGGAGAACACCACTAGTGACTGGCTGCCAAAGACTGCTCAGTTTATGCAGTAGCAATTGAGGTAGACAGTTCTCAAGTAACAGCTAACACTGGAGGGGAGAAGGCTCTGGGAAGAGCATTCTGCATCCTTTTTCCTCAAAAGTCTATTGTAAATTATTAGGGGGGAAAAAAAAAACCCTGCCTTATTTTAATGGTATAAAAAAGAACGTTGTTCATTCAGTGAATGCCTACTCAGGCTCTGAAGAATTTGTAGTATTCAACCATAGATCTTTGTAGTGAACAACAAGTCCAATCATTCTGGTTGCATTATACAAAGTTCCGGGAATTCTTTGGCATGAAACAACTTAAGTGCATTTTCTCTGGCATATGGAAATAATGTTTGATTTAAAGATATATCCCACAGAGGTCAGACTTTACAAAACCTAGTTTGACTCTAAGCAAGCATTTTCACATTATGTAGCCCATTTTTGCAACTTCGTGGACAATTCACCTGGCTTCTTGCCCCTGAATTACAATTCATTTGAAGCATCATAACTGCCTTTGCTATCATAGACAGGACACGAAAGCAGTGATGCACTTGCAGTTGTAATAAATACTGAATTTGACTTTTGATAAAAATATGTGGGGAACTTGAAGAAAAACACAGTAAGAAAACTAGAAGCAGCTGAAAACAAGCCAACACTAAATGCAGTAAAATAGTTTCAAATCATGGGAAACAGCTGGAAACTTTACATGGTAACTTTGTTTTACTGTTACACAAAGCTTTCGTAGTGTGGTATCCATGAAACAACTATCCCTTTAGTTCAGTACTGATTATTCTTATTAGTTTGTCCACGTTAGCAATCTCTGAGAAATATATCATGAAATGGACTAAAACCAGCCACAACGTCTAGCTCCTACTGAATACAAATATCCCTAGCCTGCAACAGTAAAAACATTTGGCTGGTTTGCCAAGATAAAAAAATATTAACACACAACTTCCCTCAATTTTTAAGGTAGGTTTACAAATTAAAAACAGCCATTACATCTTTTTGAAATAAACTAATTTTAAGACTTTCAGAACATTAGGTGCTACGCTGGTCATCATTCTGACCAGCTTTAAATTCAGGACATAATGGAACTGTTCACTGAAATTTTGCCTACTTCTGCTTGTGCTGTAGACAAGCCTCTGCATAATAAATAGATATGCAAGAGTGTGTGCACATGGAAAAAGAACAAGAGCTCAGTTCTCAGACTGAAATTACATTGGCTTCTGATTGTGTAAGCTCTGTATCTTCAATGAAGTAGTAATGCTGGAAGCATTTCCACGTGAATTGAGTCTTTATTCACCCAAAACTGTCTGCATTATTTATTAATTTAACAAAGCCTTCTCAAAAGAAATTTCACATTCAATAAAACTCTAGGTCTCTTCCATCCTTCTCTGAGGTAAAAATATTCTATCACTAGAAGTATTGTATGTAACTCTTAAATAGTATTGTTCCAAGTGAGATCATAGTCCTTTAGATATAAGACTCTTTTACCCATTAGATGAGTCTTCTTATTAAAAATGCTATAATTCGGTTTGTTCATTCCTTTTAAATACTAATACTAAAGTCCTGAGTGAATTCAGAAAAAGAAGAACGAAAACATTTTACAAGAATCTTTTACACTTGTGGTTTGACAGTGAAAGACAAGGATGCATAGTGCCTTGCTGTCAGAGGATATCACATGGCCTCGCTGAAACAGACTTGAAAGACTGGATTTTGCAAATTTGAGAACATTAAACCAAAGAGAAGTGATTTTGACCTATTTCACAGAACAGTCTGTTTGGACTCATGGGGTAAAATTGAAGAGGAGGAAGCTGAGTCAGCTAAGGATTTCCCATAGCCAAAACAGAAACTTCATTTGTTGTTTCAAAACAGTAAGTAACAGATACAAGTACCTTACTCATACTTCTGTGTTAGTCTCATCTTTCAGTAACATCATCACCTTTTCCTGTAGATGTTTGGTCAATATTTTAATATTTCTTGTAATTGCTTCATGCAGTTCCTTCAAACACTTGTATTTTTGTAAGTTAAGTTTGTTCAAGTTGCCCAAGAAAAGGAATCATCACAAAGCAGAGAAACTATCCTTTAGTTTACCCTTTAATTCAAACCAACTGGTAATATAAAGCAAAGAGTACATATGAAAATATATCTACATTATTCCATCGTCTATGCAGAACTCTGTTTTACAAAGGGTTATTGACAACTTTGTGCATCCCAGTTTTAGATTAAAACTTTGAGGCTTTTCTTCTCTTCCATTGGAAATTAAAAATACATGTAGATATCCTAGGGTAATAATATAATTTCTGCTAATTGTACCTCCAGTTAAATGACAGATCTCTTTTCTTAATATTGAGAGCCAAATGTAATTGTAAACTTTGTTTACTTTTCTGTTTGATTTTCCAGTTACTCTTCTAAATAGCATTAGGAGTGCATATCTCTATCACTGCAGCAGATACATTGAGCTGCAGAGGTAAAATTACAAAATTTTCTTTTCAATAGCAATGGCCTCTGATCCATTAAAAAAAAAAAACAAACAAACAAAAAAAAACACCAAAAAACAAAAAACCAAACCAAACTTCCATCTCCAAGCAACTGATCTCTTAGCAACAAGAAGCACCTGCATAAAAGATGCCACAGAGAGCGATGATCACCAGAAAACCTATTCAGATCTTTAAAAGGAGCACATCGGTAACAAAGGTAGAACTCTTCACTGATTAAAATCAAGAAGTAACAAGAGGACACAGGTAATTTTTAAATTCATATTCTAGCATTTTTCTTCAAATAGTGCAAATAGACATTGCAGAAATGTTTGTTTTAGTTTTGAGTGAGAAGTATGCCTTCTGGAGCTGCTTTGATCTGAGTTAGTGTAATAAACTTTGTGTATATCATATGTTGTCACTATCTAAATAGAGAATCCTTTTTAGCAGAAAAGCTGTCAGTCTTTGTGCTGGTTTGAGCTAATTGGAATATTTTTAATAGAGAAAATTATACTGTAGGCTGTGAAGAAAAAAAACCCATGGTGATGTCTACTTCACTCAGAGGCTTGTTGTGATGTTTAGGTATAAGAAAACCAAAACAAAGAAGATAAGAGTCTCTCGAGCTGGCAGTCTGGGTCACAAGGGACTTACTGGGCTTGCTGGATGCTTGGGTCTTGGGCTAGCAGCTCTGGCTTCTCCTCTCTGTTGAATAACTTCACTAACCACTTTTCTTCTAATCCTCCCCAGCCGATCCTCCTTGTGCGTAAGCCCAAGCTTGGGGTAAGGTGTGGGAGTGGGGAGAAGGTGGAAGGGTGGTTGGGAGCCCCTCCTGGGGTCTCTGATACTTGGGAGGGGAGTTGTGTGTCTGTATTATCTTAAACTTGTATATTTCTGTAAATATTCTTGTATATACTGTATATATTTTCTTGTATATTGTGCTGAGCTGTAAATATAGCTTCATCTCTTAACTTGCAGTCCGGCTGAGATCTAGTCTGGGTCATTTCAAAGTGTGGCGGGGCGGGGAACTCCCAAACCGTCACAGTCTTACACATAAATCTTGGTATTAAAATAACATTAATATGTGATATATTTTGTGAACAGAGTTGGGTTTTTTAATGGCACAATGTTCTTACAGAAGACCCTTCGAAAGTGTTCATTCAACCTTTAAATCAGTGTGTATTACACCAAAAAATACTAAAAAATTTATGTTATATATATAGAGGCTCCGCTAATTTAAAATCCAAACTTGTTTAGTGTTTTTGTGGTCACCAATTTTGTGAAGGTATTAAAAACAGCAACTTATTTTTGTCAAGCCATATATGACACTGTAATCAAAACCTCAGAAGAGGACATAGTCCAAATTCTAATTTCAGATCATTCCTCTGAAAGAAAAATCTCCATATAATTACAGATTTTCAGAAAGCAGAAACACGTTTTTGTACAGTCATTTGGGAAGCACATAGTGTACCCTGCCTCTCATATTCATGTTGTATAAATAACTACAAGAAAATAGTATGGACACTAGCCAGAAAGGGGAGAGATGGTTACCAGAGTTTTAGTTACATAGAGCAGATCATCATTTGCTCAATAGGGCAATCATAATTTTATGACTGGATGGTTATTTTGAAGACTTAACACTCTCGCGGAAAGTGATTTTTCAAAATGGGAATATTCATCCTCTGAAGATCAATTCAGACAATAAAATAACTAGCAGTTTCTAGAAGGACACATCTGAATGAGGACTTTCAGAATATCAGAACTTTCACTGGCTAGTCCCAAAGACAACATCCAAACCAACCTGACAGTATGTCATAAATACCTTATTTTGAAAGCTCACTAAGCCTTAATATCAATAGCAACACGAAAAGCTCGTTTAGCTATTTCAGCAATAATTTAACATCTTAATCAATACTTGGTTATGTGTCAACAGTATCAGATCATTGACATTAAGGATCACTAAAGGCTATACCAACATCAGCAAACACTGTGCTGCAATCGGAGCAGATCTGTAAGACAAAACAGTTGGTGACAATTCACTCCCTACACTGTACACATTTCATAGGAGTTCACTTCAATATAGAACTAAACTGTTTTTGTCTTTGGAATCCCCATTAAATGATGGTGTACATGAGACAGTTTCCAAGTATATAATCTGATTTGTTTTCATCTAAAAAGATTACATACACTGAGATTGCTCTGTCATATATACTGAAGCATAGGAATGAGGATAATCTGAAAGTTTGCTATCAACATACTCCAAACAAACTAAACCACCTGTGTAGACACCACAAGATAGTCGTCCCAGACTACTGCACATTCAGGCAACATTCACACAACAAATACAACAAAAGTGACTACTTACCTAGTTAGACATTAGCCTTCTAGTTGTGAAATGCACACCAAAATCTACATACATATAAGCAGAAGACTGAACCTTTACAGTCTGCATGGAATCATCAGTCTTAATTGAGTGAAAACAGACAATATGTAGAATCAGCTTCCAGAGAGAAACACTACTTTTTATCTGGAAAAAGAAAGAATTGCTGGGCTTACAGAAGCCAATAGATTTACTTTTGTGTTAAATAAGTCTAACCAAGATTTTACTTTTCCGAACTGTTTAGTTAAACTTAAGTCAGTTGCTTGAGATGCTGCTAATATTGGTCACTAATGTTTAGAAACTTAAGTAGCAGATTTTTCCCCCCACATCTCTCCTGACAGATGAACCACTACAAAGCAAAGAATTCCAGCACTCAGGAATGGTTCTCAAGAAGTGTCCAGGCAGTTTTATGAGCTCCTTCTCAAATTATCATCATTTTTTGGCTCGAATTCAATAATATGATACATAATTTGTGCTTTTACTGACAGTCATTAAGTACAAAGCTTCAACTGCAATAAAAGAGGTAAGCATAGTTGTCCTTTTGTTATATGGCCTTTTTTCGTTGCTGTGGACCCTGCTATTATTCATCATATCACCTTATGCCAGAAAATGTTTAATAGAATCTTGAATTTTCTCACACTGCCTCATACTCAAAAGATCAGTAAATCTAAAAGGCCCTCTACTGGCAGATGCTTTTCTAGCTGTTAAGATCCACAGTTAATGTCAGGTCAGGCGTCCCCTGCACATCCATCTATTTTCTCACAAAAGCACTTCATTATTACGAGTCTCTTTCCTCTCACTATTTGATTCTAAAAAGTTTTTTGTTTTTTTTCTCTGTCGCCCCTCTGCCATGTAAGTAGCAATAAGAACAAATTGCTCTGATCACACGCACACCTCAACCAGCTATAAGAAAAGGAAAATAACCTGCAGACAACTTGAAGACAAAATGAGGAAGAATAGTGAAAATTTCTTTCATGCACAATGGACATTGGCTTTTTTCCATTTCTAAACTTCTTCAGTCTATTCAGGGACTACTTACCAGCAACATTTACTTGACTAAGTTCTTATTAGAATTGATTTACGTCATGGACAATTCTTTAAAAATACAAGTGGTACAAGCAGGACAGTTGACATGATTTTTAAGGTGAGCTTTTTCTGGTCCAGTTGGCTTTTGCAATTTAAAAAAAAAAAATAAGGGGGAGGGGTTGCGCATTAGAAATGCAAGCCCTGAAAGTCTGTTTGGATCATACTCATTGAAATAAGGCAAAGAACTTCTCAGTACAATAAATGTCAGTTATTAGTTTGAAGAGCTTGAGGAGTCACTTTGACTAAAAATAAGACTGATTCAGATCAGTTCAACAGTATGAAAGGAGTCCAGTTTAATACAGTGTCTTTATTACCTTTTATCTACATGCATGCACACACTGATGCATTGCACATCACAACACAGCAAAAAAAAGAGTTCATTATTTTACTTAAAAAAAAAAAATTACAAAGGTGAGGTAATCTGGAACCTAAAAATTGATCTATTACAACCTGTATATTTCAAAAGTATAGAAAACTGCCTCAATTTTTCTGTCACAAGAAAGATAAACTGTGAATAACCAAGAACTGAACATGATCAAAACTCAGAGAAATAAGGATATTCATGCTTGGAGATTCATTCTTACAAAGTGTGCATTGCACTGTGCACTTTGCACTCTGTGTCTGTAGGTTGAACCCTGCTAATGATCACAGATTCACATTTGTACATATAGGTGCATTTATTTTATACCACCCAAATGCATAACCACTTACATACTTCTCTTCGTAGGGAATTTGAGGCAGAGAAAGTACCAGCATGTCTTGGAGATGCAAAAAAAAAAGAGCAACAAATGTCAAAGCTAATCTGTGGCAATAGAGTACAAAGAAGTTCATCCAGATCCAGAAAGCAAGCAATATAAAGTGAAACTATGCCCTAAGTGCAGTTATTTCCTCCAAAGTGCTGCGAGATCATGTAGCGAAAGGGACTGAAACCCATGAAAGTATTTACATATATATGCAGGCACACTTTTGTTGTGGTAATGAATAGTGCTTACAGAAACTTTAAGCTAGCATTTTCAATTGTACTGAACAAACATCATTAGCATGCAACAGTACATTAATGAAAACAATAACATTACATGATAAAAATGCTCTTGATTACAAAACCATTTTTCACAACGTGGAAGACAGTAGTAGAATAGTTGAATGTGTACAAGATGTAATATGTACATGAACACTCTCAGAAGAAGGGTGCTGCTAGTTTAGGAATAGCATGCACATCTCTAAAAGGTCACATGGCATATTGTGCCATGGTCATATTGTGCCATGGCCATATTGAGTCACAGCAGAACACAGAAGTGTTACATAGCAATCATACAAAGTACTGGAGCATTGCCTGCACCTGCAAGGATTTGAACCCTACTTGCTTCCCTTTCTAGGGTTCTGCCTGTACTCACATATTTATGATCAGGTTATCTGGCTGGTGAATGTGGGGAAGGTTGTGGATGTAGTCTACCTGGACTTCACCAAAGCCTTTGACATCCTCTGCCACAACAGGCTCCTGGCAAAACTGGCAGCTCGTGGCTTAGACAGATTCACTCTAAAATGGATCAAGAACTGGATGGAGGGGCAGGCCCAGAGAGTGGTAGTGAATGGTGCCATATCCAGTTGGTAGCTGTCACTGGTGGTGTCCCCCAGGGATCAGTGCTGGGTCCGATCCTGTTCAATATCATCATTGATGATCTGGACCAGGAGATTGAGTCCATCATCAGTAAATTTGCAGATGACACCAAGTTAGGAGCAGGATCTGTTGGAAGGTAGGAGGTCCTTGCAGAGGGACCATGGCAGGCTGGATGGGCGGGCAGAGGCCAATGGGGTGAGATTTAACAAGGCTAAGTGCAGGGTTCTACACTTTGGCCACAACAACCCCAAGCAGTGCTACAGGTTGGGGACAGAGTGGCTGGAGAGCAGCCAGGCAGAAATGGACCTGGGGGTACTGGTAGATAGTAGGCTGAACATAAGCCAGCAGTGTGCCTAGGTGGCCAGGAGAGCCAATGGCATCCTCGCTTGTATCAGGAACAGTGTGGCCAGCAAGACAAGGGAGGTTATTCTGTCCCTTTACTCAGCACTTGTCAGGCCACACCTTGAGTCCTGTGTCCAGTTCTGGGCCTCTCAATTCAAGAGAGATGTTGAGGGACTGGAACGTGTCCGGAGAAGGGCAATGAAGCTGGTGAGGGGCCTGGAGTACAGGCCTATAAGGAGAGGTTGAGGGAGCTGGAGTTATTTAGCCTGAAAAGAGAGGCTTAGAGGTGACCTCATTGACAACTACCTGAAGGGAGATCGTAGCCAGGTGGGGGATCAGTCTCTTCTCCCAAGCAACCAGCAACAGAACGAGGGGACACAGTCTCAAGTTGTGCCAGGGGAGGTATAGGCTGAATATTAGAAGGAAGTTCTTCACAGAGAGAGTGATTTGCCATTGGAATGGGCTGCCCAGGGAGGTGGTGCAGTCACCATCCATGGAGATGTTCAATAAAAGACTGGATGAGGCACTTAGTGCCATGGTCTAGTGAATTGGATAGGGCTGGATGTTAGGTTGGACTGGATGATCTTGGAGGTCTCTTCCAACCTGGTTGATTCTATGATTCTATGATTTTTTTGCTTTGATCATAAATGTCAATCTTCTGACTGTCTAAAAAGTATCTATCACATTCTCGGCTTAGTTTAATACAATTGCAGCACTGGCAGTTACTACAGATTAAGTTTGTGAGACCAAAACACAAGATAAACAAGAAAACGCTTGCTGAACATAAACAGCAAATATCCCAAAAACTTTCTATCAAGCAAATATACCCTTAAATTTTGAAGTGCTGTTGCAAGAAGAAACAAAGTAAATCTATTCTTAATTGTTGTCAGAGCAGAATTAAGAAGGTAATAAAAATTAATAACTTTCTGTGCAGATGCAAACAGTATTTTCTTGTTACATGAGTTCTCATTAATTGAACAAGACTTTCTTTCTCAGGTACAATCACCGCCCATAATTTACAATTTAAGTCAAAAATACGCAAAACGACTTTGAAGGAATGCTTCTATCCCCCTATGCATAACAGCCTTGTCACTTTACTTTTATTTTCTTTCTTAGGGCAATTGATGGTTACTGCCTGGGGGGAAAAAAATGGTACTAGAAAATCCATGACCCCACTTGTTACAACATACACTGTATTTTTCAAAGTATTTAGCAGAAGAACTATTAAAACCCCACAATACTATATTACACTCAACTATTTCAAACAAGAACCTGGGGTACACTATCTGCGTCATAAAAAACTACCGTAGTTATTCTAAGAATGTAAGGCCTCTGGCACTACAGGCATGCAGGAAGGAAAAATGCTAAGTAACAGAGATAAAAGCTTGAAAGTGAACTCATTCAATGGTTCCACATGTGCTGAAAGTTTAATTTCTTGTGTTTTGGTTAGAAATTTGCAAGGAGTAAACCTCAGTATTGGCCGGCCAAGTCAATATCAGAGATAAGATGTCTGTCAGCCAAAGTATCCAAAACTATGCTTTAAAATCAAGGTCAGAAAAGCTTTCTTATTTCCAAGCAGTCTGCTGCATGTCTGTTTTGACTTGTGATGCAGCTTGTCCTGGCAAGCAGTCCAGGTGGCCACTCTCATTATAAAATAAAGCTACCTCAAGACCTAATTTGCTCATTTACAAGAACTACAAAGGGATTGAGAAGTACCAACTAAAGCTGAACGCATCTCTGAACTTTGAAAAACTTTGCTTCTTTCCCTTTTCTCTAAAGCAAAGCAGAATCTCTTGAAGAAGATGGTACTGGAAAATCTGAATCCAATGCACTACAACATCACCAGCCTAGTACCAAATGCAATGCCAGTGGCCACAGTGCCCATTGTAATTTTCATGTGCTTTCTGTTTCTACTATGGAATCATGAAGAAACTTCATCAATACCAGGTAAATTAACCTTAGCTTTAGCATTACCTAAAAAGCTGGTAAAAGCAGATTTTTTTTTTTGGTTTTGGTTTAGTTGTTTGTGTGTTTCTCAAATTTAAGTGAGAAAGTAATATTGAATAACGATTTTATGCCAACAAAATTTACTAAGAATCAGTTTAAATTATACAGTTTTTAAAAAAAACTGATAAATCAGAATTTCCATAATAAACCTGTTTTGGCTGTATAAGTATATAACAGTTTTCTGACTTATTATGCATACACCAGAAAGAGATAATATTTTTCAAATTCTGGATGTTCATATTTTCATGTGTATTATAAACCATTTTTATGTGTTTTAAGTTTAAACCTTTCTAAATTGTCTTTACTAGAAATAAATTATTATTAGAGACAGTTATTTAAATTTTAGTAGATTATATTAGTTTTTCTTCATGCTTGCCCCTGCAGNAGTAGATTATATTAGTTTTTCTTCATGCTTGCCCCTGCAGACCCTCCAAAACAAAACATTAAATTGTCTTCCTTTCAGAGGACCCCTTACATAATGGTTTGAGTGCTTATGATGAGCATTGCTGATTCAGCCTATCTTTCATTAGATGCAATGGAATGATCTCCTGCATGAACAAGAAGATTGTACCCATCTCATGAAGGTGTTTGACAGGAATAATCTTAAACCTGCAGCACCTCAATGAAATTCTGAGAAAAGATCCTTGCCAAACGTCCTTCAATATGCTGAATTCTTCTGAAGTTAGAGAACAGGGGGAAGTATTCACAGAAGGTTATGCTTTCTATTTGAATACTTGATCGGCAAGAAGAACTAAAGTAATATGCTTTAAGTTCATAGGTATTTAAGTCTGGAGTCTTGCAATTCCTATTAGTAAGCAGTGAAGCTATGAGCAACTTCTAAATTTTTCAACAGCACGTTAAAGTTTTTCTAAGTACTTAATTTGTTTTGGTTTATGGAATTAGACTTGTGTTTTACAGACAAAAGAGGCAAATTTATCTTTCCCTGAAGGAGGTGGCTTCCTTTTAAAAGTAATTAAAGACAAATTCTCTCCTGCTCTCTCCATTTTTTCCTTTCAAGGGAAATTAGGTGCTGGGTTACAGTGGAAGGCTTTAGTTTAGAACTTGTTGACAAAATGCTTATTAATCCGTTCTCATCTCCTGCTTAAGCATGTTTTCCAAAGTTCACAGCAGTTAAGTACTTCTTCCCTTCAAATATTTGTTCTCTAACTCTAGTATTAATGACTTTAAAAGAAATATAATTAATTACATGAAAAGTATATT
>VWYK01004009.1:0-10414 GCA_013399775.1 Semnornis frantzii
AAAAAAAAAATTACTTTTAGGCAAGTCTAAAAGTTGCCATTTTATGGTCTACAACAATTTTAAGGTAACACAAATCACAACATCACCAACAGAAATAGTTTTGCGTTTAAAAGACCACCAAAAATGTATGATTACTTTGTATGAAAGCTATGTAAGTCCTGTTATTTCAGATTCATGTAGCATCTCTATCTAAGTCACTAACACGTGCATAACTTAACGTGTATGTAAACCCAACCACACACAATTTCCAAGACCTATCATAGAAGCTTATTTTCTGAAACAAAGATTTAGATATCTTTTGTACATATGAAAGCCACTGTTAGATGCCCGGGGTGTGTAAATCCTTTTCAACATAAGCAGAGAGGCTCATAAACATGGAAAATGTAGGGAAAACACCCAAAAGCATGAAATAACATAAATTGTGACACGAAAACATAGCCATGGCCTAATCTGCTGAAAAAGGACAAAATACACACAGAGAAATAAGGCATGTCTATAAGTCACTTGAAATAAAGAACAAATGTTAAGATGCCTTTAATTACTACACACTATTTCCTTAAATACTTTTTTTAGCAAGAAGTTAATAAACTTTTTTGCAGCTTCATGCAGCATTTATTTAAATGGCATTAATTTTATGAACTTCCTTGAAATAAGAGCGTCTTACATGTTCCCCACAGGATTCTTTAAAAGTGGATGCTTTCTTCCTTCCATTTACATCTTAATGCCACACATTAAAGTCACACATGCACATCTGACTCTCAATTACACTTCATATTATTTTTATGTCTCTTCCTTAAAAATAATTTTCCGGTTCAGACAATAAACCACTTGAAAAAATGGTATTCTCTACATGTCAGAAGCAGAATCAAAAGCTCTGAATTTGACCAATGTGGAAATTCAGTAATTCACATCTTGTAGAAGCCAGTTCCCATTTCCATTATTCCTGACTGACCGATAGACTGACAGATGTCTTACTTTAGAGATCCCAAACAGACTATTGGTATCTATTTCAGCCACATCTGTTCCTAAATAGCCTTGGCAGCAGGCCACTATGCACTCAGAATCAATTTTAAGTCCTTTAATGCGAACTCTTTCGCTGTTAAAATACACCAGTTACTTTTTTCCTTATTGCTGTATTTAAGTAGAACATTTATAATTTCATATTTTAATGTCAATAAAAATTAGTGTTATGTATAAGAATAGTACAAACACATTAATCTTTTCATTTAGTTATGAAAACATGCATTCAGTAATAGATTAACTTCTGTATTGCTCCACTGATCTTACTTTCTTAGCTTAGAATATTATGCTCAATTAACTGTATTAAAACCAGCAAGTTTTACCCAAATCATTATTACTATCCAAATACTCAGTCCAGCCTACACACTGTCAGTCTGAAGGAACAACTTCATATACCCTTCATTCAAGCAGAATAAACACAAGAGAAACAACTTCTTCATAAGGATCAGAAGACACTGGGCTTCATATACCAGCAAAACACTGAGCAAATGCTAGTTTTGTTCCATTTGCTACCTGACAGAAATCTGCGGAATACCTGCAATTATTGTAAATTGGAAAATTCTGTGTCAGTCTTGTAAAAGATGCTGAAGCTTATAAAGAAATATTAGGATTAAACTTCTGATTCAACAGCAAAAGCAAGCCATAAGAAGAACAGCATAAAGAAGACTGAACTGACACTAGTTGTACTGAAATTGTTCTAAAATACAAATGGTTCTCACATCCACTACTGTTAATCATTTTATTAGCTTTCAGATTTTAGCCACGTTAAAAAAAAAAAAAAATCCACTCTGAGCATTTGTCCTTAAACAGAAATAATTATTTTCTTCCATCATTCAGTCATTCTTCTGGGAATATCTAAACATTACATGTAGTACAAAAATATGTACTTAAGATAGCTTTCTCTGCTATGGTTTTGAAGCAGCATCCAAAATGAGCAGCTCAACAGTTTGGGGCTGGATTATTAATGCATAGAGTCCTGTTTTTTTCTAAATTTCTGTCATTGTATTTATAGCACAGGAAAGTCACATATAACGAAGCTAAAGAAAAAAAAAAAAAACAAACAAGTAACTAGTGCCTCTGAGCTTTACTTCTCATCACAACACCCACTGCATTGTTAAAAGCAAGCAACCAGCTATGGGTCAGAGGGTATCTGGCACCTGTGAGAAAAGGCTCAGCCAAGTTGCACACCAGGCTGTAAAACTGCAGTGTTTCAGAGAGGCTGGCCAAGCCATGCCTCACACTGCCCACATCCCCACTTTAAACAGTCACTCTGAGACCACACATCCAGGTGCCTGCTCAGACCTTACTTGTGCTCAAAACTTTATAGAGAACATGCAAAATTCATAATAGGTCACTCTTATTTGAGAGGGGAAAAAAGGTTGCTGGGGAGCTTACTATAACATCTTGAGAGTGAACAACAAAGGAAGCCACCGAAAATCCTCAGCGAGCATAGGTAGCCAAAAACCTTTAGAGGACAGAAGCTGCAGAAATCAAAGAAAAAGCAAAGGAAGTCTGCCTGATAATTGCGCTGCCAAAAGCTCCACAGAAAGAGTGCAGTGAGGCAGAACCATGCATACGTGCGTGTGACACGATCAAGCCCAGGCACAGCAGATGTTACCTGCTTGGGTACTTTAAGCTGAAGCTTTGAGTTCTATTTATAAACTGAAGGACCTGAAGGTGCACAACTTACCACATGCATGAACATGCAATGGGAACCACAAAACTGCAGACCTTAGCAAGACAGGAATACTTATAGGGAACTACTGAGGATAGGAGGTTAGGGAACAATGGGGAAAGTGACTACTTCTCAATTCTCTGACTTGATAGACTGAAATGACTGCCATAGATGAAAGGCCTTCTCCTACAATCAGAAGATTTACTATGTACAAGTCAAAGCAGTTAACATTTATCCTCACTGGCAAAGTGCAAAGACCTGACCTGACCTAAGGCAAATTATATTACAAAACTTTTGGTTTGGAGAAAGCATGCTTAAACCAAATCCCAGCTATTGGCCATCTCCTCTACCTACTGACAGTTTGGCCCAAGCACTGCACTACTGTAGTTTTGTTAACACGAATTAGACCATAACATAGTTAGCACCTTCTAGCACCAGTACAGATCCTACACTTGCAGCACCCCAGGGAAATTGCTACTGAGATGCAAGAACATGGGAGAGAAAAAGCATTCAAGCTCCAAAATCTGTATTTGACCTCTAGAAGTGCAAAGAGAGAAAACCATCCTGTATCTGAGATGGAAGGGAAGGCGGACAACACTTTTGTTGAATTCATCACTGTGAGGGCAACAAGCCCTACACAGTGATACTTTGAACATCTGTTCACCTCATCTGCAGTGACAGGCAGGCCCACATAGACCCAAGCTGGTCCAAAGAACAAAGTCACAATTATTCTTCTGAACACTGCTCAGGTAGATTGTTGCATTCCCATTACAACATAGCCAGAAAGATATAAGAGTCTCAGAAACAGCCTAATAGTGTTCCTTTAAAGATTATCTCATTTACAAAGAGAGACACAGATGACATTGTAATGACATGTGTATCAACAGAGGAAGTGAAAATCCTGTTATCTCCTGTCATATACAGGATGTTTAAGAATTTGGAAATCCTAAAGTAAAAACTTAAAGCCTACCACAGACTTCAGGAAAACCACGGAATTTGAAAGACACCAGATTGCCTTTTCCACTGAAGTGAGTAAAGTAGGACATTAGGAGCTTCTCAGAAACCAAACCATTCAGAAGCAAAATGTTTCATTGTTGGAGACAAAGAAGTGTCGGCATTTATTAAATATACGTGCAGTAAAAGCCATCTGCAATATGCTTGATTTTAAGCATTGCATATTTTATTATCTTGCAGGAACTAAGACAAAAGAGCTCCCAATATCTGCATTGAGTAATCTAAGGATGAAAAGGTCACAAAGTCACAACTTAAGGGGTGGATTTTTGCTTAAAAATGGAAAAAAAACAATCCCACAATCTACAATACATTTACATTTCTGAAAGCACGGAGCAATGGAAACTGAAATTCATTCTTCTTGTCTGTATCTTAAAATCCTTCATTGGTAACAATTAAGAGACACTTGTGGACCCTAGTCCCTGATATACGGCAATTCAAACTGAAGTCGCCAGAAGATAAAGTGGCCATCAAATTAGAGCATTGCACAAGGAACTAAATAATTAATACATAATACATCACACTTTGGATCCCATAACCAGAGATCTGCAGTTAAGCCCAAAAGAGAGGAAGAAGGGCTACAGTATTATGTGACAGCAACACTAAGCACCCAGACTAGTTCTACAGGAGGAAGAACTGCACACACATAAGTGTAGCCATTATCAGAACTCATTCGTCCTGGTGAAAAGTAGGTAGTGATTTCCAAGCAAAACACTGCATTAACACATCACTCTGGAGCCTCTGCCGCACACAAGAATGCTTTGAGAGGAACTAATTATCATGGTACATGGAAGAAACTCATTTTCTCTGTATGGTTGGATCTTATTTATATGAAGCTTTAAGTTCTGTCCAAAATCATAGTACTAAAATAGACCTGGTATTTCAGGTTTGCACAAGCTAACTATGCTTTACCAGAAGGCAACTATGGTGTTTGGAAACTCGGCAGTCCTGAACACAACAGAGTTCCTCTTCCATGTAAGCACTGGGAGATCACTGCAATAAACAAGCACTTTTAAGGGCATGTATACTGTTTAGAAAGTAAGTTTGTTCTCAAAATTTCTTAGAGAAAAAAAAAAAGTTTAAGGAGCATTCTTTTATTTCTAAAACTTTTTTGTGTTATTTGTTTCACTTGATCAAATCCTTTTTAATAGCCCTTTCTCACAGGGTGTGGCTGTAACAAATACACAGAGCAAGGACAATCTCCTACTGAATCGTCATCGCAAAATTTGCACACCTCACAAAACCATACTCACTTACATAGGCTTTGGTTTGTGGACCTATGAAAGAGAGTAAGCTGAGAAAAACTGATGCAAAAAAATCAAATTCTCTTACTGTTCTGCCTGGGGCTAAGAAGCCCTGAAACCACCACCTCTTAACATTTTGTCCCTTCCGTATCACCCGTAAGAAGGAAAGGGTCTCACCGTTAAGACCTATTCATTGCATTATGAACTTTTTTTTTTCTTTTATCACCAGAGGGAGTCAGTTTGAGACAAGAGGCATGCCTGACACCGCTGACTTTAACTAGTCTACTGTAGTTCCATTTAAAAGCAACTCTTCCTGCAGAGGCCTGAGGCACAGCTCGCCTTTCCCCGCTGCACCGCGGGAGACCAGGTCGCCTCAGCCCGGGTCCCGCCGCCCACTCCTGGAGCCGGCCTGGGCCGAGCGCGGCCCCCGCGGTGGACACCCCCTGCCCTGCCCCGTCCCACCTGTGGGGCTCTCGGGCAGGATAGGGCTCCAGCGGAGCCGCCGGGCGCTCAGCACCACGTCGCAGCTCCTCTTGCTGATCTCGAAGATGCCCCTGAGAAACGGCTCCTCTCCAGCCTCGGCCGGCGAAGTCGCCGCTAACGGGGCCACCCTCCGTTGCCTCTCCGCCACCACACCCTCTGAGCAGCGAGAGCGACCGGCACCAGCGGCCATCGCTTGCGAGGGCGGCTTCTGCGGGGGGAGACCGCCGGTCGGACACACAGGCTAGGCCCGTCTCTGGTTGCGAAGAACAGGGGCCGCGGCGCCCAGCATGGCGGTGCGACAGCGGCCGCTCGCCGCGTCCCTGCTGCTGCCAAGGCAGCGCCCGCCCCGCCCCACGGGCGGGGCTGCCACCGCCCAAGGGTCGGCGGGAGGGCGCACGTGCCGGGCTGGGAGCCGCGTCCTTATAGCGGTGGGAGAGCAGCGGTCTGGGGCTTACGGGCTGGGCCGCTCCGTTCCTGGGGAAATGTCTCCCGCTGCGGAGTGGGAGCCCTTCGCTGCCAACAGCAGGGCAGGACGTTCCCGGCAAGCGGGCCCAGTACAGACTGGCCCCTTTGCTGCCGCCTGCTGAGGCTCTCCCTGGTGCTCACTGCGCTAGGTACCGGCCCAATCCCGGGGCCCTGTATTAGGTTTGATGCTTCGTACGGCCACAGCGAGACGGGCTAAAAGGCACGCTGGCTCCTCTCATGTGTTCCTCTGACTTCTTCAGGGAGAGCAATGAAGGAATGCTCTAACTACAGACACTCTTTTTCGTTGCTAGAGTCCGATGTAGGTTCTGCCTGCGTTCTGCCTTTCTGTTATCACTGATGTTACTGTTACTCGGCTTTGGAAAACTATGACACAAAGTTATAATAGTTCTTTCATACTGAAAACATTCTTTCGTGAGTTGTGTACGTGGCTTAACCTTAAAATAAATGCCATAGTGAGATTCATGCTGCAAAACAGTGTTATCACAAGCCTCGGTGGAGGTTCACAATGGTACATACCATTCATAACAAGTGAGGAATACAATGCCTCAGAATCTGCTATAAACCATGTATTACCTTCTGTATCAAGTGGGCCAATGCAGAAAGCATACCCAGAAGGCTGCACAGTCATCCCTCACCTTCAAAGCTTAAATGCAGAGTGCGAAGCTCACTTCTTTACTCCCACTCTGTAAATGATGGATTTTGTTGTTTGGAAGTATGATAGCCTTACTCAGAGGGGTTGTAAGATTCCCCATTGACTATCACATTACAGCTCCACATAAATTCCAACTTAGAAGGTGCTCCTGAGTCCACAAGAGCTTAAAGGAAAACAGCAAAGGCTTTTTAGTTCTGAGATGTATAATATCCTGGTGTCAGTTTAGTAATTCTATCTTTGGTATTTATAACACCACAAATATACAATATCCCACTGAGAAATAAAGCAATAAATTTAAGATATTTCCTTTTGCAGAGGATGTGCTCTGCAAGACACAAGAAAGAAATGATAGCTCAAATGGCATGTCAAAATACTGAAGACTATCAATAATGTTTGTCTCTCTAGAAGAAAGGCTGGTACAGGTAAGGGAATCTGATTGTCTGCAATCAAACCAGACAAGAGTCCAAACGATTACATGCAATTTCATATCTGTTAACTGCCTTCATTAATAGTTCCGTGAACTGCTATTTATGTAGCTGAGGACAGTTTTAAAACACATTTTAAAAGTCATCATGATATAGATTTTTATACTTATTTCCAACTATTACTTTGCCACATTTGAAGAATGCTGTGAGCATTTGTTAAACAGACAACCTGTAAACACTTTTCAATTTGTATCGAGCAAATTGAATTGTTTTCACTTAAAAGTACCTCTTTCACCTTTCTGAATCATAACAGGACTGTGGAAAGTTTCTGCTTGCTTAAAGCTGCTAGTGTCAACAGTCTTGTTCTGACTTTGTTTCAATATATTTTTTCCTTTAGATCTTCTTTGCTGGGATATAAATAACTTGACTTGAAAATAATCGAATAAAATAAAGTGCAAATAATTGAAATTGTGTAAACTGTGGAAGTTTTGTGCAAAATGTATTTTTTTGCCTAAAGATAACCATGTGACAAGGCAGGAAAAACTGCTAGCCAAACAAGTTTGCCTTACCAATTTATCATTCTGGTGCAACAGTAGATGAATCCATTAAATTTGCATCTGTAATTTAGCATTAGTGGTGTTTAATGTGTTTGCATTGATGTCATTCAAAAGGAAAGCTAAATCATTAACTAGAAAATAAAGCACAACACAAAATTTGATATAGTTGAATCAATTTTGAGGCTGTATGCCCTTTATAATCCCCTGCAGTCACTTATATTTGTTTCTGAGACCATTTATTAGTTTGTCCCACCTATGTATGTTATATGTCATCCCCAGATAATGTCTCATAAGGTACACGAAAGGATAAGCTGACGACTGTCTTAGAATCATAAAATAATACTATTTTTGGTTTCATCAGTGGAAGGCTATTACAGTTCCTGAGAGACTTGTAATACCCTTCAGCTGATGTCATTAAAATGTCTTACACCCTTTTATTGACATTACTTGAAATGTGTATTAAATCACTAACTGTTAATATACTAAAATGTAGTAGATAAAAACCATAAAATAGTAAGAAAATTTATAGAGCAAAAATTTACAATGGTAAAAAAACCCATAGGAGAGATTAAAAAATCTACTAATTCCTGATCCTCCACTGTTAACAAATCTTCAATCTACACAATTCTTACTAACTCTGAGATAGANCCAGAAAGAAAAACAAAGCCATTGTTAGGGCACAGCAAGGACCAGCTGTACTCTAAGAGCCAGGAAGCCAAGGAGAACCCCAGGGGCCTTTCTGGCCAGGACCTATATGGTGGTACCTGAATAAGAAAGGCCAGAGAGCATGCCAGGATCCCCCAGAGACTTCAAACCATCAGGTAGGTTCACAGTGACAAGGCAAGGCCCTGAAGCACATTGGTTTACAGATCAGCAGGACTTATAGCCAGGTCAGGGTTGTAGTTGAACTGGAAACTAGTGTCCAGTAATATCTCTGAAGAAACCTATAGCCCCAAGCGGAACTTAAATAGACTTCCAGGCCTCTGGGTGAGGTTGGTGGGAAGGGTTACACATGGGGCTGGTCAGAGTTTTTAGAGCTTAATGGTGGCCTTAAGGCCCTAGTAGGCAGCAGTACAAGAAAAAGAATATTAAGGAGTACTAAGGCTGTTTTATAAAAGGAATGGAAATAAGCATGAACACATGTCAAGTGGGGACCAACACATCTGACCAAGGTAGGGTGAGCAGTGTATAGCTAAATGCAGCTAAGAGTCCAGATAGCTAAACAAACTCATTCTGTGCCAGGATAGCAGCCTTGAGCACAGGAAGATGGACTAGCAGATGAGAAGGAGCATTCTCTGGGCCTGGACAAGAGGCAGTAGGAAACAGAGTTGAGATGACCTCTCTTAGACTAATAGCATTCCTCTCTGGATAGGGGAAGTTATGTCATGCTTCTTAGATGCTAAGAAGTAGTAG
The DNA here is from genome assembly GCA_013399775.1 of Semnornis frantzii. Taxonomy (NCBI): domain Eukaryota; kingdom Metazoa; phylum Chordata; class Aves; order Piciformes; family Ramphastidae; genus Semnornis; species Semnornis frantzii. The sequence continues at coordinate 8,967 of VWYK01004009.1, forward strand.
GAATTTCACTTTCCCTTACGAAAAATGGGTTAAAAATGCAACTAGGTGAATAAGCATTAAATGAGAATGATGGGATTTTCAATCCAGGGATAAGGTGGTGCTGAAGTTCAGGAACAGGAATTAAGAAGATGTAAGGGGATACTGTGAGGAAAATGCCCAGTCTGGAAGATTTAGCTGAACATTCCTGGTAGCTAGCTTGTTTCAGTGGCTAATAGAGATTTGCTTTTGGAGAAATGTGAATTTTTAATTCGGTGGCATCCCCTTGGCTGGTATATTTTTCCAACTACAATGTCTGTTCATACAATGACAATTTAGTGTAGTCAGTTATACTTCAGCAATTCTGTCACAAATATTAACTCTCCTAAATGTGTTCCCTTCTTATATTACAGGAATCTTTTATAGCTCTCAAAATAAATTAATTCAGCTCTTGTGTATTTATTTACCATGGCCGTAGAAGACACCATTGCTGTTACTATATGCCTTTCTATATGCTTGGACAGGAACAGGGAAACAAACAAAACCAAAAAAAAAATTATGTGGAGATGGACAAATCTCTGCAAAGAGGAGACAAGAATGAGTGAAATTATTATGCAGAAGCAAAAACTCACAAGAATAGAGTTGGAAGATTAACTTATTCCTGAAGCTTGAAACTGGCCTCAGAACAACAGAGAAAAATTTGGTAGTGAGAAAGAATATAAAATGAGATTGCTGATGCAAATACAGTTTGTTTTTCTTTTTCATTAAGGTTGATATGCTGGCTTTGTAAGGTAATAAAGCTTTACACCGAATCTTCTTTTCTATTGTTCTGTCGCTGAAATATTGGCAACCAGTGTAAATCTTAGTTGCTTCTATTTTATTTCATACAAAATTCAGTTAACTCCATGCTGCAAACTATTACAAGATAGGAAACTAAAAGCCAAGGCTGATATTCTATGTTTTACATACCCTGTAGGCAACCTAAATACTTAAGAGAATGCTTTGAGAGCATTGTCAGCTTTAATTTTGTATTGCATAGCTTCTGACAGTTCGTTAAATACATATATGAATTATTTAAAAAACACTTATGTGCATATTTAAATATCAGTTTATTTGTAGATCTTCAGCTCACTGTTTTGACATGTATTCATGTACGATGTTTTTCAAGGGTTTTGTAATACAAGATTTTCAGATAAGAAAAGGATCTTTACATTTTCTGAATATAAGGGTTATAATTTCTGAATTTATTACCATACAACATGTCCTGGTCAATAAAAACAAAGTCAATTTTCTATGTATTTCCCTGATACAGTACCAGGAAGAACTCCAAGTTTCATTCCTGTGAGGTTTTCCTTGGTAGGAATGAGTGAAAACTGAGTGGGTTTTGTTGTGGGGTTTTTGTTTGGTTTTATGGGTGGTGGCATTTGCGTGGTTTGTTTGTTTTCTTGGGTTTGTTTGGTTGTTGGGGTTTT
>VWYK01004019.1:0-10209 GCA_013399775.1 Semnornis frantzii
TGTGTGTGTATATGTGTATATACCTAGTCAAATCAACTGTCATTTAAGTTCTCTTCTGTTGCATTTTTAGATGAGCAAGCTCTGTCATTCAGTGGCACAGCTCGTTTGGCTGCATTGAGCTCAGCATCTCTGAGGTGTATGATTCTTCTGTATTTGTTGTTCTTCATAGTAGCAGATCTTTCTAAAAAGAGATATATTTAGCATAGATTGGATTTATCTCTTAATTAATGCACAAGGCATTAATTTATAATGCGAAACAGTATTTTAAGACCTTTGATAGTGCTCTTAACCAGAATCAAATTGACAGAATGGTAGTATACCTGTCTAGGTCAGGAGTGCTTTGACAGCCTCCAATAAAACATTGTCAAACCTCCAAGTTTTCAGTGAAACAAGTCAATAAGCTGTGTTTGTCTGATGTATATAGTATGTAACAAACCTAGCTGTATCCTAGCTGTTTCTTCAGTATGTATTCAGTAATAATGTGTTCCATCTGGACTCACAGACAGACCTAGCCAGTGTTTTCATGACTCCATCATATGCAGTAGATGCTGCTCTAAGCAAGTATTTTGCTACCTAAAAGGAGATGTTTCTTAAAGGGGAATGCTATGCCCTTCTAGTTCTTACACAGGGCTGACAGCTATTTGCATAATACATGATACGTGAAGTCTTTAGCTTGTAGTTTGTTTCGATATTTGCTCTCTTCTAATTACTACTCATGCTTTTCAACTCTGAGTCATTCCTGAATGAAAATACGGCAACGAAGGCAAATACTGTTCTATTCAAAAGGAGCAAAGTGGCCTTCAAAAATGGTTGTGGGCAGTTTGTAAACTGAAAACATCTTTTTCGTCCTTTATGTCATATTGTTTCTTTTTCTTTTGTAAGAGTTAAGGTCTAACATTCCTTGAATTTGTAGAAGACTTGGGTGTTCATTAACTCGTATGTTAACAGAATTACTCATGTAACTGTATCTTATAGGGAATGCAAATAGTAAGAGAAAGCAAGTAGCAGTTTAATCCACTCATACCTTCATGGACCTTCAAACATTAAGTCTGGTTGGTTTGGGGTTGTTTGCTTTTATTGGTTGTGTTTTTCCTCTTCAGTTTTCATTTGAAGCTGGAATAATTTTTTAATGCTACAAGTGGGATGGTGGTCTTGTTTGTTCATGACTTTTCATGCACCCCAATCCTAACTGGCTTTGGGATCCAATTAAAAACTAAAACAAAACACCCCGAACTTACCTTAATATACTTAAGATGACTGCTAAATAATATTATTTGCTACACCTTTGCAGTGACTAAAACTTAATACCCCTCTTTATCACTGCTCAGTTTTGTAATGCGAAGTACTGATAAGTAAACTTTTCTAGTGATTTGAAAAATAAAAGCATGATGAGAGGCAGAGATGAAATTTTCAGAAAGAAACAGTTCTTCAGAAGTGGTCAAGGTTATACTACTAAAATGCCCAGGAATCTTGTTATGAACTGTTAACATTCTTATGTAGCATCTAATACAAATACCAAATTGGTGTACAGGGAGTAGAGCAAAAAATGCTTCACTGTGAGTATGTGAAATGAGAAACTATTGTGAGTGGATCAAGGAGTACAGGGATACAAGCATCATTGGTAAAGTCATACACATATGTACATATACAGTAGTCTTAGCTCATCAGTACTTTTATATAATTAACATTTATAGTAGCATATAGGAGTTGGAGCTTAAATGAGATGTGTTTGTGTTCCTTCAAATGCGGGAGCTATATATATGTGTATATATATGTAAAGAAACACATAGGTAGTTCTTGTTGAATTTTTTTGAAAGTAAAAGGATGATTCAGACTGATCAGAGAGAAATTACAAATTAAAATCAAGGCCATTTATTTGGATTCTTCATCTCATATAAATGCTTTGAAATAATGTTTAGGACATAATCTGATTTCAATCATGTTTAATTAGCTAGCCGATGGTTGTATGCACCAAATTTTACTTTTCTGCTTCTCAGAAGTTTCATTATAGAAGATGCATTAAGAAACACCTTGAGTACTGTGTCCAGTTCTGGGCCCCTCAATTCAAGAGAGATGTTGAGGTACTGGAATGTGTCCAGAGAAGGGTGACAGAGCTGTGCTCCAGGCCCCTCACCAGCTTTGTGAGGAGAGGCTGAGGGAGCTGGGGGTGTGCAGCCTGCAGAAGAGGAGGCTCAGGGCTGACCTCCTTGCCATCTACAACTACCTGAAGGGAGGTTGTAGCTAGGTGGGAGTTGGTCTCTCCTCCCAGGCAACCAGCAACACAACAGGGGGACAGAGTCTCAAGTTGTGCCAGGGGAGGTATAGGCTGGATGTTAGGAGGAAGTTGTTGCCAGAGAGAGTGATTGGCATTGTAATTGGCTGCCCAGGGAGGTGGTGGAGTCCCCATCCCTGGAGGTGTTGAAGCAAAGCCTGGATGAGGCACTTAGTGCCACGGTCTAATTGATTGGGTAGGGTTGGGTGATAGATTGGACTGGATGATCTTGGAGATCTCTTCCAACCTGGCTGATTCTATGAAACAACTGTTGCTTTGCTGCCTTCATTTGTGAAGTACCAGATGCTCACTGATGGGGATGTTTTCAGCAAGCACAAAACAGCATGAATCCACTTAAAAGTGTGAGTCTGGGCACCTCGTAATTTTTGTCAATATTCTGCAACCTCAGACTGCAGATCTGATCTCTGATTGAAAGGAGTCGGATGTCAGTTTGTTCCTAGAGTAAACTAGCTGAAACAAAATTAAATTTGCAAGAAGCGAATGGAAACCAAGCCTCATGCTACTGATGCTTAAATGCGAATTGCGAAAACTGCAGTGCAAGAATGCCAAGGATGCAGTACACTGATCTGAGACATTTTTAACAATCGTCAGGATTGTTTTGGTGTGTTGCAAGTCAAGTGTGTTGCACAAAGCTCTGATATAATTCTTTAGAAGGTAATATTTGAGCTGTGTGTGTTAAGCAGCTAACAAGAAATAGAAAAGCAATGCTCTGTGTCATCAAAAATAAATGCTATCAAGAAAGGCCAAAGAGCTTCAGTAAGTTGTAGATCAGTCTTCTAATGTGGTCTGTGACTGTAAAACTTTCCACAGTGAAGAGATCCAGGTGACCTTCACTACTCATAGAGAACTTTACAGTCATTGATGCAATTCAGCAAACTCCATGTCTCTGAAAAGACTAATGAAACTCAGTAGCTAGGCATTTGGAATAGCTAGCAGTAGCATTGCTATATGTAAATGAAAATCATAGCTGCTAAACAAGTACTACAACACAAATCAGTGAGTAGTGATTACAGTGTGCTAGAATATATAAACTTTGTCATCACCACACTTTATTGTTATAATAACTTGGATCCTTGAAGCTTCAGGGTGCACCTTTTTCTGTCTTCTCAAATAAAAACATAAGAAGTTATGCAGAGACCACCACTGGACCATCCAGTGTATTTTAACTATTGAGACAAGCTTTAATGATGATAAACATACTTGCTAGAAAGGCATCTGCAGAGATCATTGTAGTAGTCCAAACCAGGTATCATTCTGTCAAATGATTTCATTGAGGAAAAGCAATAGAAATTTACATTTCAATCTGTACGAAACCAACCAAAGTCCTTAGCACCATGAACTGCATCTCCAGAGGCTACTCTGTACCTTGTCTCTCCAAATGGTCTTATGGTGTTGAAACCAGTGAACATAAGTGGCATTATAGCAAGACTTTTCAGTAGAGTGAGAGCCTCAGAGCTATTTGCTGGGTGCCATTTTGGATAGCACCATTTTATTTCCCTGATGTTTTTAACTGGGTTGTTTATAGATTTTTATGTGTTCAGATGATTAAGAATCCATATCAGACTTTGCGTAGTTTGCACTGAATCTCCCTAGATGGAAAATACAGATGATAAAGGTCGTAGCCCATCACTAGTGGATGGGCACTACTTGCATGAACTGGAATTACTGTAGGCTATCTGGATAACTCTTTTCAGGCCATATGTTTATTCTGATGTCCTCTTGGAAGACACTAAAATTAGCAGCCAAAAAGTACTCTTGTGGTAGTGCGTGGTCTTGAACAGCTTTACCTTGGTCCCAACTGCCGATCTAACACCACTAGCTCACTCACTGAGTATATTTATCAGTTTCATCGCTACCGGGCTGTATGTTAGGTATGATCTGTCTCTTTTCCAACCTCCAAAACAGTAAATGAAGGTCTGCAAAGGAGAGAGCCCTGCAGTGGAATTCAAGATTCCTGGAGGGTTCAAAATACTGTGAAAATCTCTGAAGTTAACACACGGCGGGGGGGGAAATGCATAGAGAACTCTTTACTGCTTTCCACTCATTTTTTGATCCTTGATCTTTGATTTCAGTTCTCATTTAATGAGATTAAATTCAACTTCTGAGCCTAATTACATTGATTATGTATTGGGCCTCAACCTCATAGCCAAATTATTTTGATTACATGCTGGGCCCTCATACAGTTTTGAAAATTAAGTTGTAAATGTCACTTCTGTTTTCTCATGTTATTTATTTCATTGCAGTAAATTGTATTTCAGTTTCATTATATTTTAGATATGGTACAGAATGCTTTCATTGCCTCTTCTAAGGATGCCTTGGGCAAGAGCTCTTCTTGGTGCTACAGATCAAAAGCAAGTCTGTGGAGATGGCTGCTTGTACCAAAAGGAAAAGGAAGGGATTAATTCTGTATTAATATAAGGATTAATTCTGTATTAATATAAGCGTTCTCCTGTTCTCAGGTTCACGCTAATGAATCTCATAAAAAGTGTTACATGTTTTTCGCTCTGTGCACCTGCATTTCACAGGGAGTCTCAATCATGTGTAATTGGTATGAGGTTCACATACCTAGATTTTGGTGTCTAGGGATTTTATTCAGGTTCTTTCTGGTATGTGGCTTGCTACTCCTGTACTATAATGGTGAACGCATTGATACAGACTTGAATTCAGTGGCGATGTGCATTAGAGGGAAGAAATTGCATAGCATTAGACACACCTGTGTCAGACTCCATATAGGGTGTTGCCTAGCACTGCATTTACTTCAGGCAGAGTAAGACTCTCTTGTGCTTAGGAGGTGATCTGATTTTTGTTGCTACTAAGCCATCTTGTTTATTAAAAGCTTGAATGACACCTGATTTTTTTTTCATCTTCAAGTCCTCATCCTGCTCTGACCATCTTATCTTAAAAAGTAGTACAAAAGCTTGCAGCATGGTTACAGAGGTTTGGTCTGGCCGGGCTCTTGGTTTTATGGAGCAGAAGACTTCATGTGCTTTGGTTTAACTCCCTTGTTAGTGAGCGTGCTTTGAATGGTTGGATCAGATACGGTTCTGGTTGGCCATGTTTCCTGAACATAACCTGAATACCAGTTTTTCGAGGGACTGTCAGAAAGGGAAGAACTGGATCTTTAAAACAATTTGATGACATACAGAGATACATGGGATGTAGAATGGACTCCGATTCCACATGCCAGTTTCTCTTATGTCTTAGGTGACTGGCCAGAAGTAAGTGTTGCCATGTGTGCTGTTTGATGGCAACATTTTTATTGTTCGGGGTTTATTTTTCCTAAAAAGAAAAAAATGTCCGTGGCTATAGACATGCTCTGTCTGCTTGTATCTCTGGTTCCATGATCACAAACTTAATGTTGTGTGCTGATCTGTACTTGCCAGTAAAGAAGTCTGGAGATGAAGGATGCAGCTTTTCTCCAAACAATGCTCTTAAGACAAGCAATGTACCACATCCTGCTTGATGCAGGAGGACTCAAGGGAAGAAAGGATGCAAGTGCTATACCCTGAATGATTGTGACTGTCAAGAAATCCCTCCTCCCTGCCTTTCACTCTCTTGAATATGTTTTAAGCTTATTTGAGGGCACTTAAGAAGATAAACTACTTTTTCAGTTCTAAGACTCCAATTCACACTTTCATAAACATTAAGGTAATAGGAAACAGTATGTAAAGCTCTAACTTTTAAAAGACTAAATTGATCAGAAAACCTGAGAGTTGTGTTTTAATTATGATCTGAAGAACCACATTCTTAATCTGCCTTTTTTTGCAGTGTGTGTGTGTAATACGCGCACATTGTTAGGAGTTTACCTGCATTTTTGGAATTGAATGTGTCTGAGCATATGAAGCTTCAAGTAGGAGGAAGCTATTTGCCAGAACAAGAAGAGGAGATATTTCCATTCTAGTCACAAGACGGGAATTGATAGAAATGTATCTGTAGTTTGGCCGTTAGAGTGTTGAGTAAGTTGAACTGTTCACTAATGTCCATCAGTTATACTCAGGAGTTGTGGTTTCTGAAGTAGTTTGTTACAGGGAGGAAGAAGGTGAGCTTTTCTATCTAAGCTAGTGAGCACTCTACCTTCATAAAAAGTTAAGTATACTACTTTTAGCAAGTTAATACAGAGTCGTTTCCTGAATTTGCTTTCTTTTTAGAGGTGTGGTTAAAATTGCCTAGCTGTGTGACATGACTTAAATCATTTTATTCAGGTGTCCTTCTGTCTAAGGTTTGGTTGTCTGCAAGCTCTAGAGGCCAGTTCTCCTGTGGTAGCACTGTAATGCCATTTAGAGAGGTCATTTGGTACAGCTATGTAGTATTAAAATAACAAACTGGAAACTTTGGGCAGCTTTCTGATGTGTGCTGCCTGAATGGCTGGAGCATGACTGAAAATTTGGCATAATCATGGTTGATCATAGGATCATAGAATGGTAAGGTTGGAAGGGACCTCAAGGATCATCCAGTTCCAACCCCCTGCCATAGGCAGGGACACCTCCCACTAGAACAGGTTACTCAAGGCCTCCTCCAACCTGGCCTTGAACACCTGCAGGGAGGGAGCAGCCACAGCCTCCACGGGCAACCTGTTCCAGTGTCTCACCATCCTCAGTGTAAAGAACTTCCTCCTAACATCCAGTCTAAATCTTCCCTCTGCCAGTTTAAACCCATTGCCCCTCGTCCTGTCATTGCAAGACCTTGTAAATAGTCCCTCCCCAGCCTTCCTGTAGGTCCCCTTCAGATACTGGAAGGCTTACTATAAGGTCTCCTGGAAGCCTTCTCCTCTCCAGGCTGCAGAGCCCCAACTCTCTCAGTCTGTCCTCATAGGAGAGCTGCTCCAGCCCCCTAAGCATCTTCGTGGCCCTACTCTGGACCCACTCCAACACTTCCATGTCCTTCCTGTGCTGGGGGCTCCAAAACTGCACACAATACTCCAGATGGCGTCTGATGAGAGCGGAGTAAAGGGANCCAGGTGCAGGACCTTACATTTGGCCTTGTTGAATTTCATGAGGTTGACTTGGGCCCGCCTCTCCAACCTGTCTAGGTCCTGGATGGCATCCCTGCCCTCTAACAAGTCAACTGTGCCACACAGCTTGGTGTCATCTGCAGACTTGCTGAGGGTGCACTCAATTCCTCTGTCCATGTCACTGACAAAAATGTTAAACAGCACTGGTGCCAGCACTGACCCCTGAGGGACGCCACTTGTCACTGGTCTCCAGGTGGACATTGTGCTGTTGATCACCACTCTCTGCATGCGACCATCCAGCCAATTCCTTATCCACTGAGTGGTCCACCCATCAAGTCCATGTTTTTCCAGTTTGGTGACCCAGATGTCATGTGGGACAGAGTCAAATGCCTTACTCAGGTCAAGGTAGATGACATCAGTTGCCCTTCCCTTGTCCACTGTCGCTGTGACTTCATCATAAAAAACCACTAAATTTGTCAGCAAGATTTGCCCTTGATGAAGCCATTGCTGGTTACCACCAATCACCTCTGCTCTGTTTTCCATTTGCCTTAGCAGAGCTTTCAGCAGAATCTGCTCCATGCCAGGCACAGAGGTGAGACTGACTGGTCTGTAGTTCCCAGGGTCATCCTTTTTTCCCTTCTTGAAGATGGGATGATAGATGGTAGAAAGGAGGAGGAAGTCTGTTGGGTAAATTGCCCAGCGATTCAGAATTACATTGTAGTCATCAATGTTAGATGGGAAGCAGTCATAGCAACAGAAAAAGGCTTTCTTTTACCATTATTAATTAGAAATGTTACTCATCCTCTTAATCACTTCTGGCTAATTTTAGAATATATCTGCAATTTGAATAGTTGTTTCCCTGAGGTGTGTGTTATCTCAAGATACTGTAGTGTGCACATGCATGCAGGCACATATGAGCGCTTGTTAATTTGAAATTGAGAATTTGTTTGGGAATAGAGGAAACAGGAAAGTGGCTTTTCCTGTTCCAAGTAATGAACAATGAACAGGTGGCAGTGGATGATAGGTTGTTCTGAAAACACCATTAGATTCAAGCACAGTGTTGATGGACTCCTGTATGGTAATAATGTTTATAATTAATTTTAATTAACTTTTATTATTTAATATGTCGTAACTCATTGCTTCCTAGTTTTTAGCACATTTTCTTTCTCTGCAGTCTATTAATATTTTTTTTGTAGCGCCTTTTTCTTAATTTGAATTAATGGATAGAATTTACCTTGCAGGTCATTTTTTTTTTTTTTTCAGCAAAAAGATTTTCAAGCATTTAGTGTTTGAGATTAAAAAGTGAACTAGTCTGAAAAATGTAGTGTTAAGAGGTGTTACTTGTACAAAAATGTTTCAAAATTGCCACTGTATACTATTTTTACTGAAACAAGTTTCAGAGATTCTTTGGTAACAAGAATTCAAGTATTCAGTGGACATTGTCTCCTTTTCTTTGTTCTGTAGAGGGTTTTGCCATTATAGTAGTCTCCATATGGTTATCGTAGATGTGTTTAATGAAAACTAAATTTCAGTTGTATCTTTGCATTAAGTACTGTGAGTATAATATAACAGTTGTTAATGTGTTCTTGAAGTATATACATTTCTCTCCCAGTTACGCTACTCGGGGAAAAAAATGAAATAGTTACTGTCTTAAATTTTATCCACCTTTTTAAAGTCTCTATGCATGGTAAAATTTCCATGTATGCTGGGTATGTATGCTTCCAGACCACATGGAAATTGCTGATAAATAAGTAATTCTGGAAATCAGTTTTAGAACCTGAAGTCTGGTCTCTTGTTTCAGTCCTATCCCTGTGAAAATGCCATTGATGTTATTTCATGCAGGAATGAAACACTGCTTTCATATATTCTATACTTAACAAAACTCTTAATTAAATCCATTCAGACTACCAAAGCATCAGCATTACAACCTGACTTTCAACCCAAATCCCTTTCTGGTCTGTTTGCATATTTCTTCCCCTTTTCAGAAAGTACTCATGGAAGAATATGGTGTTTACTGTAAGAGAAAAGTGACAAAGTGTATTTTCACATGTTTGTTTCAGTATAAAATAATCTGCAAATTTGAAAGGCTTTCACAGGAAGTTAAGTTACTTGAATTGCAAAACTTGCAAATTTCCTGCCCAGTTGTTACTGTATTTCTAGTGTGGATCACTCCTGGATGTTTTTATCATTCTTGTAGAAGAACATCATGAAATTGTAGACAATAGTTAACTTTTTAACTACTTGAAACCTACTTTTCTTAATTAAAAAAAAAAATTGAGAAAGGCAGCATAACAAGTTCTGACAGGCTTTTGTTAATGATGCATTTTATTCAGCTTGAGAGAAGAGTGCAATGTCAAGCATAGTTTGAGAAATAACAGCAAATTAGGAACAAAGAGGTAGGAACCATTTTTCTGATTCTGTGTTACAAATTTCTTACAGAGGTACAGTGACAATCTGATAAGGATTATTACAGTGAAAGGAACTTGCTCTGAGTGGGCAGTAAACTGCTGCAAATTTTAATACATTTAGAAGGTGCTAAATATATGGCAATAAGAAGATTCACTCATTTTTAACACATTTTTAATGTGTTTCAAAGCCTGAATACCCTAGCCAAGCTTATGACTCTAGCAATGAGAAACAGTACAAACAGGCAGTAAAAGGTTCACCTGCTGTAAATAGATAAGATCTTGTATTCCCTTTGAAGTAAGACAACCAAATGCTTTTGAGACCTGGACTTCTCGGGGAAAATGTGAGAGTAGCTGAAGAGCTGCATTATTTGAAGATTTCTTTTCGGTTGGCCCAAATAAATCATAGAACAGAATCATAGAATCACCTGGTTGGAGGAGACCTTAAGATCATTGAGTCCAACCATAATCTAACATCCGCATGTACACAGTTGTTAGACCATGTCCCTAAGCATCTCATCTCATCTTTTAAACATATTCAGGGATGGTGACTCCCTGGG
>VWYK01004056.1:0-10430 GCA_013399775.1 Semnornis frantzii
GCAGGAGGAAACAACAGAACCAGAGAACCCCACCTCTGCTTGGGGTCAGATGGTCCCAAACCCTAACCATTGTTTCCATTTACTGACCTTTGAAAAGAAAGATCTTGAACTTCTATAATTGGAAGATTGTTTCAAAGAACATACATAAAGTGTAAGTGAATTATTTGGGGTCCAGGTTTCCATCCTGAGTTTGTCACTTCAAGTCACAGTGTTGCATGTAAAGCTTTGGGCCACAGACCTGTGTGATGGAAAGTCATTACTATTCGTGGGAAGAAAATTTCCTTTGATTCTTCTGTTGCAAAGTGAAGTTTTTTTCTGTTTTTCTCCTCATAAAAGAGGTCACAGTGCAACAGAATGGAGCCTTGAGAGGGCAGAGACCACTCTGCATCTTGCACTCGTGTAATAATTTAAATCAAATTGTTGATAGGAGCAAGGTTTTCTTGTGCATCTTCTTTTTTTTGACTCTTTGTACTATCACTGTTAACATTCTGAGCTACTTCTATGTTAATTGAGCTTCCTTTTCTTGTAGTGAAGGAAGTTAGCATTGTTATGTTGAGATAAACACATGACTCATTCTTTTCTTATGTGCTTAGATGGAATTTGGACTCACTTTGCCTAACTGTACTACTTCTCCAGTTGACAAATCCACAGTTTTTCAGGTATTGGTGATGAACAGTACTAGTTTTCAGCTCATTTACAAAGACAAGTTCAATATGAAAATCTTCATTTGTGGAGGTGGAAGCAATAACTGATAAATACATTGTTTTTTTCTTTAAGGAACACAATAAACACTCAAAATCAGAAGCTTGGTATGGTGCTGCAGTGGTGNTGATAACGGGCAGTACATGAGTTGTGAGGAAAGAAGAGATAGCACTGTTCAGAAGATCTTCCTACAAAAATTAAAGAGGAGTTTTCAGTGAGAACACAGGTGTGTAACTGGGTAGGAAAACTGATACGGCAAAGGGTGGTTGCCTGAGATGTGTGTCTGCAGAAAGCTCAAAACCCAGGTTGGGTAATGGGGCAGCAGATAGTGCAGCCAACACCATAGCAGAGAAGGCAGTAAGTCAGCCTTCAATTCTGTCTGATCTATGCTGTCACAGGCAATGAACTGGATTAGAAGTCTCTTCTGTTTGGATAACACTTCCTCATGATTTGAACTGTACTGTGTGGTGGGTTTGTTTCTTTTTTTGGTGTGGGTTTGTTTGTTTGTTTTGGTTGGTGTAAGGTGGATTTTTTTCCCTTCTGTGTGTTTTTGGGAAGGCAAGTAATGTTCTGGCTTCGGCTTCCCTTGCAGCTGCTGGGGAACTGAGGGATAGGGACTCTTCTTGTACTTTAGTCCCTAGCAATATGTTTATGTTTAAATGGTTGCCAAATTGTAGTTTTATTAGTTATGCTACTCCGCTTCTTACTAACAGATGGAAGTATAGATCTTTTAAGCATCTGCATAAGGTATTTATAATACTTTTGTCAATACTTCCCCCTCCTCTCCCTCTGTTATAATGCACAGAATCAGTGGATAAATTGCTGGCTTTACTTAAAATTATTCACAGGATACTTTTGTAAAGTGTCAAGGGGTTAGAATCTGTTTAGAGAAGACTTAGAACAAAAATATTTGTGCATGAGTGGTCTCAGGTTGACTAGGAGTTGTGATATATTATTCTTATGAGCTAGAGGGTGCAGCACAGGAAGACGCACAATTTTTTTACTCCTCTTTGAATTGGATCTTAATGGTTTTACACTGCTTGAATTTGTCAGATATCCTATGGAATTAGAAGGATCATTTGAAAACAGAAATAAGTCTTTAAATACTGTGAAGTCTCTTCTGAAAGGTTCCTTTTGTGGCTAGAAAAAACTTTAGCAGAACAATGGAGGCTGGAAAGGACTTTTGAAAGCTTGTACTGCCCAGCTCTTGGCAGGGCTAAAGCTGCAGCTGAGACTCTGTATAGAAGAATTTGAGACTCGCCTAGGAAGAAGGTCCATTACTTCCCAAGGAGCATGTGGCCATGCTTAGCCACCCTCACAGTGGAACCTTTCTTCAGCCAAAATTTCCATTAAAGGAGTTCTCCAGCTATCCAGCCAATTTCACTGCCTCTTTCAGAGCTGGTCTCCTTGGTTCAATATTTCTTGTGTCAGAGAACCCCAAAACAGAGACAGTAGTAATCCATCTGAATCAGGCATCCAAAGTGTGAGTACATCCTGGGTAGAAATCGTCTTGTCCCACAAAAGTACTGCCTGTGCTTTTGCAGCTATACCTCTGTTCTTGTGTAACAGTGATTCCTTTTACTGAGGCAGTATAGGTAAGTTAAACTGACTAATAAAAAGGCAAAAGTAAATAACAGCACTTTTAAAGGTTTCTAAAACTGGACTGAATTTTTAACGTCATTCCTTGGCTAATTGTTCTGTGTATTGCGATGGCTGGGATTGTGGTCGCTTTCTTTTCCAGATGGTTTGGGTTGTCTGTGGTTGATCTGACCTTGTATTCACTGAGAAAAGTTAAATATGGAGTCTTTTTATGCTAAACAGGTGGATCAGGTTAGAGACATTCTGGCTGCTCTTCCACATCTCGTAGATTTTGGTACTATGAAAATTAAGTTACCTGGCTGAAGGTCTTTCAAGTTTAGTATGTGGCTGAAGTATCTGTTCTTTGTTATTTCAGAGAGTGGTGAGCATAACTTTGTTGGAGAGTCCTGCCTTTCACTGCCTGTATCCTTTAACAGTGTGCCAAAGGTGAGTGGTTCAAGTTTTAATGGTTATTTTTGTAACTACAGATAACGAGTGAACCAGGTGCATTGCTTGTTTTTTTTTCACTTTTGTGTAGTGTAGTGGCTTGTTTGTTTTTTGGGTGGTGGTGTTGTTTTGGGTTTAAGTTGTTCGGTTTGTGATTTGTTTTGTGTTTTTTTGGAGGGGAGAGTGGTTTTGGGTTTTTCGGTGTGTGTGTGTTGGTTGTGTTTTACTGCTTTAGCTTGGGATGTTGTGCCCTGAAGGTGCTGTATGGCAGATGTGGTCCTGTGAAGGAGGTGTATAGGATTAGCAGCTGTCCATAGTTTGTGGTGGAGCAGGCTTAATATTAGTCTTTTGAATTCTGAACATGAATAGCTTATAAAGTATTGAGAAGGAAAAAGATTTGTGGGTTTTATGTAAGAACAGAACTGAAATACATTCAGTGTATATATATTGTCTTATGCTGGCTTACGAGACCCTGAGGTACCTTATTAAGCTAATATTTTCCATAGGATTCATGTAGAGTCTGGCTATCTTTTTTTCTATTAATTCATGTACCCCGTTTTCTGTTTCTGGTATCTGTAGTTGATTTCTGTGGCTTAGTAGAGATTTAACAGAAACTTATGAAATGAAACCTTATTACAACTGTACTGAAAAAAAAATTAGCAGAACACTGAATGAACTTTCGGCACTGTAGTGGCTGCAGTATGAGGCAGAAAACTGGGAATCTTAGTTTTGTTCATTACTTTACCATGTGCGTATGTTATGTCATACTCAAAGTGCAGGTGAGCCAGGCAGAATTAAAAATTGAATCCAATCTTAAGTAGTGTCTTATCTGCATATATTTTTGTGAATCATTCAGTTTCCCTCAAACTGAAAAGAAAATTCTGAAGTACTGGGGTAGAAACTCTGAGATGCTACAATTGGCTTTTGTACCATTATTTCAAATTATCTTTTAAATCTGGTCTTTTCAGCACATCAAAGTATAGCCTTGACCATACTGTATTTGTGTTTAAAGATTAATAGTATAAAATCTTTTGCAATAAAAGTAGAAGCTGGATCAGAATGTCCTGTAAGTTTTCTTCACACTTTTTCACGATCGGAGGACTGGAGCACCTCTGCTATGAGGACAGACTGAAAGAGTTGGGGCTGTTCAGTCTGGAGAAGAGGAGGCTCCCAGGTGACCTTATTGTGGCCTTCCAGTATCTGAAGGGGGACCTACAAAAAACCTGGGGAGAGACTTTTTAGGATATCAGGTAGTGACAGGACTAGGGGGAATGGAGCATAGCTGGAGGTGGGTAGATTCAGACTGGACATGAAAAAGTTCTTCACCATGAGGTTGGTGAGACCCTGGAATGGGTTGCCCAGGGAGGTGGTTGAGGCCCCATCCCTGGAGATGTTTAAGGCCAGGCTGGATGACTGGACATGAAGAGAAAGTTCTTCACCATGAGGTTGGTGAGACCCTGGAATGGGTTGCCCAGGGAGGTGGTTGAGGCCCCATCCCTGGAGATGTTTAAGGCCAGGCTGGATGAGGCTCTTGCCAACCTATTCTAGGGTAGGGTGTCCCTGCCCATGGCAGTGGGGGTTCAAACTAGATGATCCTTGTGGTCCCTTTCAACCCTGACTGATTCTGTGATTCTGTGTGTCATGTAGGTGGCAAAATCAAAATATTCTTGAAAGGGTTGTTGATACAAACACAAAACACATTACACCATCCTAAATTCAGTGATTCTACTCATATTTAAGCTTGTATTTTACTCACCGTAGCCCAGATTTTGTATTTATTTCAAATGTATAAGATAAAACTCTTTTCAGATTTTTAGCTTTGCAATCTCTTTCTTATCTATTTAGTAATAACTTTCAGTTAAATGTTCAGTAAAAGTAATTTTTAAAATATCCACTGCTTTGTTCAAAGAATCTGGGTTATGGAGTAAACTTTCCATTGAGTAATTTTTGATTTTACCCTTTAAAACAAGAAGGAAGCGGCGAACCAAATGTGCCCAAAGGGAAGGTATTTATAGCAGGTGAAGGTGTTATGTACTCCTCAAAAAGGCACCTTACTGAAAGGAAGAGAGGAAGAACTATTTGGACATATAAATCAGTGGGTGTTACAAGGTGTTTGGTTTGGGTTTGTTTTGTGTTTGTTTTGTTTGTTCTGGGTTTTCTTGTTGGGGTTTTTTTGTTGCTGTTTGTTTGCTTTTCTTTCTTATATTAAACTATGGATACCCATAGTTCTTGCAGCATCCAATTAGATGACACTTAATTTCAGCAACAAAATTAAATCTAACTTCTGTATTAATATTTTATGTCTTTTTCCATCCTTTGTGTGCATTTTTCTGGAGGACTATATTTCACTTGGCAAAAATGTTGATTCTGCAAAACATGGAGCATTCTAATGCTTTTTCCAAAGGGAGATGAATGCATAGATGTAGGTTCAATAAAGCCTACATATAAAATCTTTTGTTGAACCAGAGCATAATAAACCATTTGCCTATCGAAAAGGAAATGCACTTGGCACAAGAGTAAATACTCACAAATTGCACTTAAAATGTTCTTAAACTTCACTGAACTGTGGACAATAATGTGCCCTTATAGGATTTTGCTGAGTCAGAACTACAGTGTAATTAGTATGTGCTTGTCAGGATCTCCCAACTCAACGTTTTTGTCTAGCTAGTCAAGCTGGATTTTTTTTTTTTGTCTCTCTTTTACTTTCTTCATAGGAAAGAAGAAAAATAAAAAAGGGCTGTATGAAAAAAGTACACTTTACAAACAAACAAATAACCCAAACAAAGTCAAAATCTGTCATTTCTGCAATTAAATTAGTATGAAGTGCAGATGAAGCCTAGTGTTCCAGCAATTCGTTGCAAGAATTCAGTTGTAAATCTGAAACTATTAAAAAAGATTTAACCTATACATCATCTTGTATGCAGTGGTATTGTGTACTTCTCAAATTGTTCCTCATTTACTTATAACCTTTGAATAAAAAAAATAAAATCATACCTTGTGTTTTCACAAAAGGGTGTTTTGAAAAGTGATTGAAATATTAATATGTGGTTTGAACAATTATTTTCTAAATTTCATATTAAATAACATCTCACAGAATATTTAATAGTACAGTATTTTGAGACTTCATACACTTTCATGGAGTGTACGGTTTGGTTCTTCAGGGATACTTCCGTGCACAGGAGGGAGACTGAGATCAGAAGCCAACAGACTCAAGCAGAATTATCAGTATTGTAGTACTTGATAGGCAGTTTTGCCAAACTGTAATCAAATGCCAATGGCTACAGTACCATTTCATGGAAAGCCTAGTCTGTAAGGTGCAGTCACAATGCAAATGGGAGTGTTCTATTCTAACAGTAATTAAGAGAATGAGATGTATGTACTTAGTGTCTGCATTCCTTTCCTGTAGGAAAAAAAAACTTATTACATCAATTATCCCAGTGTTAATTTTAAGCCTTCAAATGCAACTTTACCATTCCTTAAATATATTTACAGACATCTAGTACTACAAAAAAGATTCTAGAATACTGCCCATTATGTTAAACCAGGGTATAATACTTTCTAATCTGTAATGTTAGACAGTAGGGGATGACCACAGATATATCAGCCAAATAAATTTGTCTTCTGTAAATTATGTGATTTTAGTAGTTTCTTTTTCAGATTTTTTGCTATTTTTTTTTCTGTTTGTCTTTGTAGCATTTATAGGATTTTTTTGCATGAAAATACGGGCATACTTTTATTTATAAATAACATCCAAAAAGGTTGTGAAGAATTGCATGTCTATAAACTTTTTCCAGCTTTGGTAAGCTTAATGTGCAACTCAAGTTTGTATATAACAGGCGTACCTGTCGTGGCCAACAAATGGCCTTTACAGTGTACTTTAACTGCAGTCCATTCAGATTCCTGATCAGTAAACACTGTGCAGCTTTAATCAATACAAGAAAGTTCAGTTCAATGAAAATCAAACACTGAACACTTTTTCCCTTGTAGAAGTAGTTTTGTGTTTCGGTAGCCAGTGTGGATTTTGTCTTCTGATCTAGTGTGTCAATTTTTCTGAGCCAAAAGAAAACTTTCCTGCTGTAAAGAGTCTAGTATATTGCTCAGAAGTGTAGCTATAAGTTAAGCTGTATATATAAAATAGATATATCTGAGTAAGCTAAGGTTAAGCTTGTGCCCAAGTATATTCGCCTACCGAGCATGAAACACTCATTGACCAACCTTGGTGTCTTGATCAGTGTTCGGAGGAATGCCACCGGCAGAACTAGTTACTGAGCACCTGTCTCTGTGGTTTCTAAGTAAGCATATTCCTGTGCTACACCAGTTTCAGCAAGAATATTTGAATATGCACTGCACTTCTGAGGGATAACTGATGTGGCTTAGAAGATGATCTTGAAAAGCCCTTCAAAATAGCTTATGGAGTTAAGCTACCTCACATGGAGGATATCATTAGGTGCTGAAAGTATTCATGATTTAGGTGAGTGGTGCACATAGAGGCGTATGTTGGAAAGTCATCTTGGGGCTTTTGGCATGGAGGGGTGCAGAGCAGTCTTTCTGCCTGCATTGTGTACTGCGATAGGGTTGTATTGGTGCAGGGGCAGGTCAGTCATCCCAGACCTTCCTGAAGGAGGAAGAAGATTCGCAACTGAGGCCACTGAATTACTCCAAGATCTGTCTGACCCATAAAGAAGCTGCTGTTGTCTCCTGCTTGCAAACTCTTCTTGGAGGTCCTGTCAGAAACCCGAGGGTTGTTGTGCCTGTGTTTCAGCTTCTCAGGGCTGACTGCTTGAGCTGGTGCTTTGCAGAAGCAGGCACGCTGACAGCATTGTTGTAGGTCACTTAGAAAATCAGCTGAAGGCTTATTCCTGTGTTCGATAATGGCTGGAAGGCAGCTCTTCTGATACGGAGATTTTGAGGGAACTTAAATGATTCACTGTTCATGTTGGATTTAGTGGATAGCAGAAATCCAAATCTGTAGTAGAATTTGGTTAGGTTTAGTTGGATTTAATGTGTAGTACAAATCCTAAAACTGTAAATGTGCGTATTTTCAGTGGTGTTGTTTATATTCCATGTGACATTGTATGTAAGTGGTATGTATTGCACCAAATGTATTGCGATACTGAAAAACAGTTTGACTTCCTGAAATACTGCATTTTAATGAACAGCAAGAGGCAGTATACACAGTTTATCTTTTGGCATCTGGTGAATGGCTTTGTGTGTTACCCAGGCATACTTCAGTATAACTGCTGAAATGGTGAATTTCACAGAACAAAAATATTAAAAGAATAGTATGGTATATTTGCTGTGGAATTCTAACAACTTGGTTAATTTAATCTTGGATTACAATTACTGTTTGCGGTGTATTGACAAAGCTTGAATTGAATTAAGCAGAGAGGACTGAGAAAATGAGCTTGTCCTGTTTATTTTATAAGCCAGTAGTAACAAAGCGTAGAACACCATCCATAAAGACAGAAACCTTCTACAGTCTGTTTTTCTTTCCCTAGTTTTAAGTTTGAGAGTCGCATTTTAAGACATCACAGGCTTCTTGCAGTCTCCTGGATTTAATTCCAGCTTTCCTTTGTGCTCTCTTCTGTGCCCTTTTGTTTCAGGGATCCCCTGCAGCTCTCATCTTATCCCTCCTTATTTTGGAGGGGGTTGTTTGTCAGCTGCTCTTAGTCGTTGCCCATAATAAAGCAGCTTATTTTCTACCTGCTCTGTCACTCTTTTCCCTCTCTCTTTTCTACTCCTCCTTTTTGATTTGGCAGCTGTATGCATAATGCACCCTGCTACTGCCATTGCTACTCTGGCTTTTTCCTCAATAGTTTGAGTCTTTGCATTTTGTTTTTAGCATGTCATTTCCTTGTGACCACTCTTCCTACTAACCTTTAAAAATCACCTGTATTTTTTTACCTGATTTTTTTTTAATGTGAAATAGACATCTTAAGATGTTTCTATGTGCAAATTAAATATCTTCCTGTCATGCAAGCAAGCTTTGACAGGTGATTTTAGAGATATCCTTCCTTGAAGCATTAGGTAATTGTGGGATGCAGATTTTCCCAAGAGACTGATTTTTAATTCTCTATCTATACTGAAATCAGTAGCTCTTTGTCCATCACTTAGCACATTCCCTGATAAACTGGGTTGTCTCATACCATTAGTTCTCAAGTTATTGCATACCAACCTCAAAAATGCTGTTGCATGAGCATTAAACCTTTCTTTATATTTGATCTATGAATTTGTTTTTCAAGATTAAACAGAGTATTAGTTTTCTGTTCTCCCTGAAGATTACTGAATGTCATTCTCTGCCAGTCCTGGATTCGTACAGCTCTAGAAAGGTCTGTTCCATTAATGCTAGAGAGAGTGCTAGTTTATGATGATGAAGGTCAAGGTGCTTGGTAAGCTAAAGCATTTTTCTCAATGGAAAAGAGTGTGACTTTCATGAGTTTACTTAAATGTTTTGACTAAAACTCCAAACCTCATGTGTTTGTGTGCATTTATGTATGTTTATAAAACCGGTTTTCAAAATAGCTCATAAGCAAGGCTTTGACAGTTGTGCTCCATAGAAACCGAATTTACTGTCAGAGGGATAATGAAAATTTGCATTCTCAGCTGCTGACTTGCCCTTCAGGCACACTTTGGATGCATAGCTACTAGAACGTACTTTCTGACTGCAGTAATTTACTGAAACTTCAGAAGGTCTTGACCTGTGAGCTGTGTAAGCCTTCTAATGTATAACTGGTAACATAGGATCATGTGTCCAAAATGAGGGCATCCCATATGTGTGCTGGGGTTATGTCCAGTTGTGCGAGGAGCAACTGCTGTTGTGTGTTCTTCAGGAAAAAAAAGATGGTGGCAGTATGATCAGTAGGTTGCAACAATCTGCTCTTTGACTGTGGTTTAGGAAAAGTGGAGGAAATGGCACAAAGGCGACCATTGGTCAGACTAAAGATTATGGTCTGTAAGTGGTGGCTGAGCATCTCCACATCCTGTGCCAGTACCCTGACTAATTCTACAGAATCCTTAAAATTGAGATAAACAAAACCCGAGAGCATCATTTGATGCAAAGACACAGTGCTGTTTATCTATGTGAAACTGAAGTTTGGTTTCGCAGGTGAGTTTTTGAACCTAGATGTATTACATACTAAAGCAGCAGGAAGGAGGCATCAAGTAACACTTCAGTCCAGGACCTGTTCTTCAGAGTTCAGTTTTCAACAACAAGCTTAAGAACAAGAACATATAAAATAAAAATGCTTAGTATTAGTCACTTGAAGCATTCAGAGGTTCTATGATGCAGGAAAGAAAAGGGAATCTTCAGCTAAGTTCTCACTGAGGTGCAGGAGGAGAGGGGATGCTTGAGTTGTCATCTTCTCCCTATTCTATTCAAAACCTTGAGGTAATTTTTGAATTTGTATATACCCGTTTATAGTTTCAGTGGGTCAAGGGATTCAGACTTGTTGCTACTTTTAATGCACTGTTCCACAGCTCCCAATATTTGTGTATGAGTTTTCTTTAAAAAAAACTTTGACATCTGTTGCAGATTTGGTAAAATTACTGACTTGCTTCTCTTAGTAAGGTCTGATTTAAATAATGAATAAACTATCTGCTTCCATTTGTAATATTACTTAAACCAGGATTGTGGCATGTTGCTGTTGAATTTTGACAGTGAGTATTACAAGAAACTGTTGAGTAATACTTTTTCTTGTGGTTTT
>VWYK01004062.1:0-10864 GCA_013399775.1 Semnornis frantzii
CTTACCATTCTAGGATTCTATCTTGATTATTCATGTAACAATTTGTATTAAGTAGGCACCTTCTTGTTGGTTGCTTTTGATCTTTTTAGACAAGGTAATTATGGATACAGTTTTAACAAGGATGATAAAGGGCCTCAGGGGTTATAAACTAGGAGGAGAGGTTAAGAAAATTATATTTATCAGAATAGAAGGGATTAAGAGGGGTCATGGCCAAAGCACACAAAATCCAAAAGGTATCGAAGGATGATGCCACCAGAATATTCATGAGAGAAACTCTGAAGGCAGGTTAGGTGGAGGGCAGGTGGCATTTTGATTGGAATTGGTTGTGGGACACTTCTACAAGGGTATTGCTCTCAGTGGGGAAAAAAACTTGTGCTGATCAGTAGGCTGTAGGAAGACAGCTTAAGATACAGATATGTTGATGGCTAGAAGTGTAGGATATGTCACACAGCTTCTTTTAGAAGTGTCAGAGCAGGTTGAGTTTGGGTAGAGGAAAATGAATGCAAAGTTTGGAGTTTTGAGCTTCTTTGAAATATAAGCTGAAATGCAAAATGGTGGGTGAGGGAAACCCCCACATTTTTATATTGGCGATGCTTTGTGGAAATTTATTAATTAAAACAGTGCTGTGGAGCTGAGGCAAAAACTAGAGGCATAGCACAGCAAAGAAATGAAACCTCTGATTGGTTCTTTCCCCTGTGTATCCTCGTTTCCCACTACCAGGATGCAGCCTGTCTTGGAGATGGGGTAATTAATTAATGCAAGATGATATTTAAAATATTAACAGTTTATTAATATTAAATATTCAGAACTCGCATCACCCCCATCACCATTTAATAATAATAATAACAGGCTCTTTGCAACATTATGGAAACTGTACAGGTTATAATAGGATCTAGAAATAACTATTAAATATCTACATTAATTGAACTGGATTTGAACTGGCAGAGAAGGTTTTGCAGTCAGTACACCGTTTGCGGCCAGTACGCCACTTGCTCACTAGATGGACACAAGGAGCTACTTTCTGCTTAGGGCAGAAGGCAATTAATAATTCCAAGAGGCTTTTGGTATTTACTCATAAAAAAATATCTGACAGTACCCAAGGCTCGTAGCAGGGTTGCTGTCAGTAGCCATCAGAGGCTTTAGAGTTTCCCCAGGCTTCTGGGGAAAGGAGGCAGACGATCTCTGACCTGTTCCTGGCTCTCTGGANCTGAGACCAATGGGCCTTTGGACACAGGATAGCCAATCAAATGGCAGTTAGCCAAGATTTGGCCATATTGGGTGAAGCCATAGGCTTGCTTTACCCTTCTTTGGGCAGAACACAGCCTTGCACAAGGCAACCCTGTGCACCTTGTTTACCGCAGTTGCTAGGCAGGCCACAGACCCCAGACTTAGTGGCTCCAGGCTCTTTGTCCCTTTTCCCAGCAGTTGCTCTCCCCAAAACAGCAGGAGGGAGAGCAGCAAAACATGTCTGGGCAAGGCAGGAGAGATACAAGCCCAATTTGGCCTACTTAAGCCTACCACGACACAGCCTCTCTCTGAGGTCTTCCAGGTAAGGGTCCCACCTCTGTGTCTTTCTTCCATGGCCCTTTATAGGGGTGAATGCAATATTCTCAGTGCCTGTTGGGTACCATGTTTTGCATGATGTATATGGCTAGAACAAGTGTATGGCATGGGTAGAAAGCCACGGACAATCTAGAGACAATTTAGTCCTTCCAGTTTGTGACCTATTTCTTTAATACCTTGCTTGGAGAATAAAAGAAGTAGGGCACATTCAGACCTTTTACCCAGTCATATTGGATTAATGCACACAAGTCTCTTTTTTTTCATGTTTTGCTTAGTCTGATTCTCAGATTTCTTTTATTGCATGATGTCAATGTGTTTCCCCAGAACTCCAGTCAAGATTTAAAGACAAAACTTTGCTGATCAATTCAACTCATAGGATTTCAATCAGTTTAGCTGAACGTGAAATAAATTGCTAGTTCCTGGATCCGTTAAGTGACTGCAGCCCAAGAACAGAAAGCAGTTATTTTTAGACTATTTTTGTGGAAATTGAAAATCTTTTGCAAAGGAGATTGCAGTGATGATTTGAGAAAATGCATTTAACTAAGGTTAAGGAAACTGACAAGCCCCTACCAAACTCATTCTTGAGATTCAGCCTTGAGTTAGGTACAGTGAGTAATTGCTTGGAAATGCAGATGTTTGCTGTGTCCCTTCTAATCACTGCATATGGTGAGGAGGGGTAAAGAGTGCAAATCTGAGAGGCTTTTTGTTCAGCCCTTCTCCCTGAGGTATGCAGGCTAGCTATGCATCACTTAGTGGGTGGATGAATTTGGCATAGTAGGATACATTACCTGTACTGGAGTAGTGCACATGGGAGACATAAGGTGGCTTTCAGAGTACCTCTGCATCCCAAATTTTTAGCCAAACCCTTTCTGAAGTCAGCATATCTAAGCCTAGTATCAGTCTTACTGAAAAAAAAAAAATTAATAAAGAACTGGGATGACTGCACCAGGAACTTTTTGATAATGTGAAATGGTGCAAACCTGGCAAGCGAAAGATGTGCGGCTATGAAGAACATCACTCGTGCAGTCATGTAGGCTAAAATCAGGACTGAGAGGCAGTCAGTTACTGCTATAGTGGGTTATGAAATTACTTACAAAAGCACAGGGACTAAGAGGAAAGCAAAACTCCAAGAGTAAGAAAGAGAAGCAAATAAATGGACTAGACAGAGAAGACAGAAATACCGAGTGCCACTGTTTTGCACTGCTCTTCCCAGAAAGGTTAATAATCATGTCAGATCTGTAACAGTGTTGCCTGTAACAAGGGGTTACAAGAAAAGGCAAGAACAAGATAAGGAGTATTTAGATAAGTGTGATATATTTGGGTCAGTGTGGCCTTCTGAAACGTACCACCACATTATTTACAGCAGCTCTCAGAAGAGAGCTTATGGAGAAGAGGGCAACTGTCAGAAATCTGGAGAAAAGCAAACACAGGACTGTCTGCACAGAGAGCTGTACAAGGGAAGCAGAGGTTTGTGAATACCCAAAAGGTACAGAGCAAATTAGTGAACTTGGGCATACCTGTGAGCAGCAAATGGTATCTCACCTGCTTTAACGTGTTTTGAGCCCAAAACTCATTTCCTTCTGTGGTTGGGTGACTAATCCTAAAGAGAGGAAAGCAGAAGCACTTTGTCTCTAGCCAGGAGTCTGATGCTCACTTGAGCACCATGTTCATCTATCTGAAGGAAAACTGGGCTTCAACTTGTACTTTTCAAACTCTTTTGATTAGTGAATTGGTAGAAGCTTTTAGCAGAGGTGCACATTCCCAGGTAGAAAGGAATTCACTGACTAGTAATTGCTAATGGCTGCACAGCTGACTTGGACAGAATCTTAAGAGCTCTTATTGATATTTAACTCAAATGTCATTGGATATTTTGAGCAACAAGACTTGCAAGAAGGCTCTGTCTTAATAATTAATTGCTTGTGTGATGGACCAGAAAGTCCATTTCCCAAGTGTGCATGAGCTCCAATCATTAAACAGAAAAACCAGTTGCACATGTGTGAAATAAGACTTTTCTGTCTGGGGACCATTGCTTGAGAGGGCTCAGGGGGATGTCACTGTGGATGCCCAAACTGCTGACCAACAGAAGCTGTTGTGACACAGCATTCATAAAGGATGTAGACAACCATAGAGGGAAGTGACAAAACCTGCACTGGTACTACTAACACTAACTACTGATGTTAGTCTGTGGTCTGCTGTACTCAGGAAAATGCTGCAACCTTACAGAAGGGAGGTAAGCTGGAGAAGTTGGAAGGAACAATACTGGCATGTTCATGACTATTTTAGGGCAGCTGCTTAGACCAGAGTTGTGGCCTCTTTTTACAAGACTCAGAGGTGTGCCAAAGGGCAGGGAGGTGCCTTGATACTGATATTTCAAAATCTTTATACACAAATGCATGACGTGGAGGGATTTGTATGCTCATAAATCCAAGTATGGTCCTGATTTAGGAAAGCACTGAAGCATCTGCTTAACTTTGACAGGTATTAAGCAGGTGCTAAAAGCTCTTCCCTGACTGAATTGCTTCTCTGAATCAAGACCAAATCAAACACAAGATTGTGTTAGTTAAAAGATATATGCAGAATAATAAATTCTCTGAAGGGGGAGGGGAGTATGCATTAAAGTATTTTAAAATGTCTATTTTTATAAATGCTTTCTCTTAATGGCAATTGCTGTGTACAGCAGTATACTCCTCTTCTTTGCTCTCTCTCCACGATCCCATTCCCCAGTGTATTTACCATGAAAGAGTTTTGCCTTGAGCAATAGCCTGTACTGCAGTGGAGTATCACATACAGAAAACTTACCTGACATCAGATGAAAAGGTGGTGGGCGGAGGCTGGGAATCTAGAGGTAAGCCTTTAAAAAGTTGTCTTAAAGATAATTCTTTTTAAACATTCCTCTGGCTTCTGCATAAAGTTGCAGAGCAGGCATTCCAGCATGTTACACAAGCACTGGATTTATGCTGTGTAATAAATGTAACCATAGGGTGCTGCGTTGTTGTAATGATAGCAAGCGATAGTAAAATTAGGAGAATTAATAATGACCCAGCTGGAATAATTTAGCACTGTGATAACTAAACTCTAACCTAATACTCTGTGTGTTCACAGAGTATTTACAAAGCATATTGAATGTGAAAGTCTGAGGGGAATCTTCTATAGAAAATAAAGTGAAACCCTAATCATAAACAAATGCCATAGCGTGTCATTAAGAGGATTAAGTGGCTCGAAATTGATGTCTAAGGCATTTTGGTTGATTGTTGCTAAAAATACCACATGCTTTGCAATTATCTTCTGTTTGCCATCCTCCCTTCTGCTAGTTGTCTGTCATGCAGCATTATCCTTGTTTACCAGCACTGCCTTGTACCAGGTCTTTATCTGTGAGGTTTTCTGCTTCGTGCCAGCCCTGATTTGGGTATTGCAGTCTGATGTGCTGGCACTCGTTGGTGCCAAGCCATTAATACCTTAATAATGGTGAGGGAGAGACCAGGTTCAGCAAACACTTGTGCTGTTTGGGTTTGCTTTCAGCCCAGACTTCTAGAGTTTGTTAAAATGAGTTCCTTCTGTAGCTTTTTAAAGAAAGGGCTTGTTTTTCAGTTTGACTTTTTTTTTTTCCCCCTGAGAAATGTATCTGACAGAATAGGTAACAAAGTTGTTAAAAAAAAGAAAGAGAGTGACATTTCAGTGAATCATTGCATAAATAAACAAATTGGATATGGGTTTTTAATCCATAGGAGATTTCTCAACAATTGATATTTATGAGACTGACTTTTGGGCTAATTATTTCTAATATAGTAATATGTTAAAGGTGAAAAAAAAATTCCTTCTCTGCACTGCTTGCTGTTATCTCCTTAGGATGTGCTTTGTTGGGAGGAAGGAGCCATGGATGTAATTTAGATGTATTAAACATAAACATAGTCAAACAAGTCAAACATAGACAAGTCTGAGGCAAAGCTTTAGGTATGTGACAGCATCTCGGTGAATGCCACCACACAGATCACTTTCCAGTCAATTCAGGTTATCAGAGAATCATAGAATGGTAAGGTTGGAAGGGACCTCAAGGATCATCCAGTTCCAACCCCCTGCCATTGGCAGGGACACCTCCCACTAGCACAGGTCACTTAAGGCCTCGTCCAGCCTGGCCTTGAACACCTCCAGGGAGGGAGCAGCCACAACCTCCCTGGGCAATCTGTTGCAGTGTCTCACCACCCTCACTGGAAACAACTTCCTCCTAACAGCCAGTCTAAATCTTCCCTCTGCCAGTTTAAACCCATTACCCCTTGTCCTGTCATTACAAGACCTTGTCAATAGTCCCTCCCCAGCCTTCCTGTAGCCCCTTTCAGATACTGGAAGGCTACTCTAAGGTCTCCTGGAAGCCTTCTCTTCTCCAGGCTGCAGAGCCCCAACTCTATCAGCCTGTCCTCATAGCAGAACTGCTGCAGCCCTCTGAGCATCTTTGTTGCCTCCTCTGGACCTGCTCCAACACTTCCATATCAGTAAAAGCCCACAGAGAAGTGTGCTGCACCTAACTCCTAGATGCATGGTAATACAGAACAAGAGATGCTCCCATGACTATTTAATGTGCATATGTTTGTTGTGTCCCTAAGCACAATGGGCAATAGAACAAACTCTGCAATTCTGATTTAAATCCAGAAATTAATGAGGGGTCTTGCAATGGTGACAGCAACCTTTTGATCAGGCCTTACCAGAAAGAATGCAAAGCAGATGCTCTTGCAAGAGGATAAAGAGAAACTTGCAAGTGACCACATGGACATTTGCACGTGGAGGCTGAAGATAAACCATCCACCACCCACATTGTGTCTGCCTTGTAGGCACAGGGCTACCTGCAGCAACCTGTCACACAAACCCTGTGCTGTTATGGATGTGTATATGGAATAAGTCTACTTTCAACCTGATTGACATACTCCCCTTCTCATTTTTTGGGCATTGAGTTAAGCTGCCAAAATCTGTGTCTTCAACATCACAGGTTGGATCTGGGTGTTAGCAAATTCTTCTCTGGCTCTTGCCAGTTCTGGGTCATGTACCCATACAGTGCTTCTTTTGTATTTAAAGAAAACTGGCACTGAGAGATACTGGTATGTGAGCTCTGTTGGCTTAGGAATCGATGTCCTGTGTGATTTTAGAAAAGGCAACTGTTGGATGGACTTGTCATCCTGTCTTAGGACTGCTTCATAGTGGTAGGAGCTGACCAAAGGATAAGGGTTTTGATTACAAGGTTTGAATTTGTTGTTTGGTTGTTCCTTCTTCCCTCTTGTCAGTATAATAAACAAGTGTATGTTCTGAATCCAACCTTTTGGTCAGTGGGAGATGTTGATAGTTGAAACCAAATGATTTTTCCCCAAGACAGAGGTTCACACATTAGGAACAAGTTTTTTACTGTGAGGGTGGTGGAGCGCTGGAACAGGTTGCCAGGGAGGTGGTTGGGGCTCCTTCTCTGGAGATATTCCAGGTAAGGTTTGATGGGGCCCTGGGTGACCTGGTCTAGTGGGAATATCCCTGCTGACTGCAGGGGAGGGCAGAATAGATGACCTCTAGAGGTCCCTTCTGGCCGGGACCATTCTATGATTCTATATCGCTGGTTCTGCTCCTGGGCTGCAGATAGCAGCAGAGGAGTTGCAGGAAAAAAAATGTAAGGGCAGGAAAGTTTTAAACTGTGATTCAATTAATTTCTTCTCACATAAGATGAGCTGCTGAATTCACTGACCTAATGTCCTTCTTGGACACTTCTGTCCTTTCTTTGCAATACAATTACACCATAATTGGGAGTTTAGACTGTATTCTAGACCTAATCATCCTGTTCTGAAGACAAGTCTATAAAGAGATGCTGGACATGCTAGTTACTGACTCTGTGAGCTCTGTCTCAGGCACGACTTTTCCATTCAGTTTATCTTGTGCACTCTGCTGACCACGTATCAGTAGCTCACAGTCACAAGGGACTTTCACTGAAGCATGGTCAGAAATGAAGATCACAGCAGTCTCTTCTCCCTCATGCCAGTAGCCATGCTTGCTGCAGCTCTTCAGCAATCCAGTCACCCCCTGGGAAAGTCACATATTTGAGGAACAGAGGCTGTAAGAGAAGGTATCTGCTTTGAGCAGGAGATGAAAGACATTGCCAAATGGAATTAGAATTTCTGTCTAGACAGCAATGAAAATTAGCCTTTCATCATGCATTAAGGTAACACCCAAACTGTTCTGTAAGCACTACTAACTTAATTGTATTATTTTGTGGCTGCATGCATAAATAAATATTGAATGTATTAGTTATCTTGCATATGGAAATGAAGTCAAAATCTTAGTCAGAATGGAGATTCGTTGCTCCTAGGTGTTGCTTCTTAACAGCCCTGCTGTTCTGACTGCATTCTGAGCTACCAAGTCTCCCTTTTTGGTTGATTTAACCCAGTGTGGCCCTATGTTCAGCAAGCATTTAAATGACCAGATGAGATGCAATCTTCATGAATTATTACAGGCCAGTGAAAGTTTGTCGTGCTGTGCAAAGGCTTTTGGGTAGAGAACAGTAAAGGAGCTTGCTCTGAGTCACAACTGACATCTTTATCAAGGGGAAAAAAGTCTTTGGAAAAGACTATATTTACAGGCTGTAAATGAAGGAAACATACTTGTATATCAGAGCAATCCATTAAACACACACAACCCACAGAGATGCAGCAGTATCATTCCTCTATAAATCAGTTCATAAAGTCGTTTTTAATTTTTTGGCAGACTTATGAAGTCAATTAGCTCAGTAATAAATATTCAGCTTTAATGGGCAAGTAAATAATTAATGTTATTGCCTTTGTAAATTTAGCTTTTCAGTTATAAATTAACATAATTAAGAGAGTAATGTTTCAGTACACATTTTACCAGCCAAATCTAAATCACCCAATTAAACTGTAGGTTTTTCCACGTAAAATGAGTTGAGTTTATGATGATAAACTGTAGGCATAAATCTGTTTCTTGTGGTCAGAGGCATTGCTAAAACATGAATGAAAGTACTCAGCAGTAGATGTAATCAAGTATGTATTTGAAGAACCATTAATACATACTGTAACTGCTTCTTGTTGTCCTTCCACGGTGTAATAGAAAGGGGAAAGCAAACTTCCCATCAGTCTCTGGCAGTGGGATAATTGCCTGTGTGTAATTGTAATGGCCACTGTAAAATGGTTATTGCTGGGTAGTGGTTGTTCCATCTCTTTGTTGGATTGCTAGCAGAAACACAACGTGTGCTATGGATCTGAAAAGACAAGAATTCTTCTATACTCATTAACTCCAGACTGCTCCCCCCCCTTCTTATTGCTTCATATTTCTTGCGATGTGTGTGTACCATATTCCTGTGCCATCCGTCAGGCTTAGAGAGCAATCAGAGCAGTAATGCTTTTCTTAAGAAGAACAAATGAGTTAGTAAGGATATGCAAGTCTTTGTACTCTCAGTGCAGGTCAGAGCTGTCAAGATTCAGCCCTTTTAGCTGCTCTTCCAGAAGGGTTGAGAGCGGTGACTGTAACTTCAGTCTCAAAAGTCCAGGGTGTCGCATCGAGAGTTCTGAGGGGAGAGTTTAGGACCATCTGAAACAATACAATTTCTGAAACGTGGAAGTTTCAGGGACATGAGACTATGAACTTGGCTGGACCTTTCTGATTTATTTTTTTTTCCATTGGAAATTTCACAGGGCTTTTCAGTTTCCTTGAATGGTGTCAGTTTGTGACTTTTAAAATACTGCTTTTCATTAGAAATAGGAAGAACCCTGAAGAAGTGACTGGCACGCATGTGCTGACATGCACATGCTCACAGACTGAGGAAAATCTGTAAGTCTGACAATTTATCTCCCATCTAAGAAGTCTTGAAAGCCCCCACTGAAACCTCAGACCTACAGATATTTCCAGTCTGCTAGTCTTCCCCCATTATAATTTAGCATGGATTGCGCAGTCTATTTATAGCTCACCAAAATGTTTCTAAGAGCAGCATTTTGCAAACTGCCAAAAGTTTGCAGATTTGTCATGAGAAGACTTCCTTGATGGACAAGCTTGCCCACATCCAAACCTGTTCATTGACATTTCTACAAGCTGTGATTTCATAGCCATTTCAGATCTCAGAACCCAGTGGCCAAATTTATCACTGGCAAAAGCCCACCAAAGTCAGCGAAGTTACACCAGGGATAAATTCAGGTCAATGAACTTTATTTTAGTAGTGTTCAAAGCATTTGCAGTGCTATGCAAATAGATAGCTGTAGGCATTTTTGCAGTACCCAATTGTTTAAGGGTGAGCAGACTGACAAAAATTTACCCTTGAGATGAATTTGTGCTAATTGACTTAAACCCGTGCGGAACTGCAGGACGGTTTTGATGTTACTATTATGTGGGGGCTTAGGAGGACTTTAAAATGAGGCAAAGCAAAGTAAACTCTCCTGCATGATTTCTATGGGATCATCTTTCCAAAGAGATTTTAATTGAGCACAATTACTTGCTGGCATGATGAACTGTGGGTGGAAGAGAGAGGATCTAACCACCTGATGGCACAGGTGGTTATCTTATAAACTCTGCTAACTCTGTCAGTGTTCATCTGTAGGAGACCAAAGTTTTTATCAGTGATAAGACCAATTTCTGGCTCAACTGCTGCCCTCCTATGAATAGATTTAATCTGTGTTTTCTTATTATAGTTTGGCCATGACTCGATTCTGATAGGGTCCAGGTGCATTGCATAGTTTCTTTGCTGAGAGTGGCTAAATGAGTCTCTTTATCTCATGCCAGGCTCTGCCTGGGCTTAGTGACATATTTGTGGCCAGGGTCTACTAATCATGGACATCAAACAGAGTCAGCAGTCTTGAGCTCTGTCTGAAGAGAATTCAGTGTGTTTCATAACAAGGTTATTCTAAACTCCCTTACATTTGATAGTCTACTTTTAGCTGCTCTGCTTTTGAGCACGAAGCGAAAGATTGCTCTGAGACTACTGAGCACCTAATGAGATTGAAGGCAGTTGAGATCCTTGCTGGCTCTGCTGTGCAGCCTGCAGAGAGCTGCGTTGCTGTTCCGTTGGTTAGGATTTACAGCGCGTGAAGGCAGCCAGCCTTCCCTGACTGAAGCACTGTGACACTGCCTTATTTTATGGGTGAGCAAAGCTATTTCAGATAGTTTGGTGACTTGTTGGAAAAGTCCATCCAACCTCCTCCCTTGAGCAGACAGCAGGAGATCTTTCTCGTGTGGAGTCTGAGGCAGGGATGCCTTCTGCATCAGTATTGGATTGCTCATTGCTTTGTAGTTGTGATTGAAGGTTTTGATGGTTTGGGAGTTCCCTGCCCCC
>VWYK01004147.1:5700-19779 GCA_013399775.1 Semnornis frantzii
CTAACATCCACTTTCAATCTCCCCTCTGCCAGTTCAAACCCACTGCCCCTTGTCCTGGCATTGCAAGACCTTGTCAATAGTCCCTCCCCAGCCTTCCTGTAGTCCCCTTCAGATCCTGCAAGGCTGCTCTAAGGTCTCCTGGAAGCCTCCTCTTCTCCAGGCTGCAGAGCCCAAACTCTCTCAGCCTGTCCTCATAGCAGAGCTGCTGCAGCCCTCTCAGCATCTTTGTGGCCTCCTGTGGACCCACTCCAACAGTTCCATGTCCTTCCTGTGCTGGGGGCTCCAGAACTGCACACAGGACTCCAGATGGGGTCTGAGGAGAGCAGAGCAAAGGGGCACAATCCCCTCCCTTGCCCTGCTGCCCACACTGCTCTTGCTGCAGCCCAGCACACAGTTGCTGTCTGGGCTGCACACACACTGCCGCCTGTGACAGTGGGCAACTTTCTCCCTGTTTATGCACCTGAGTTTGTCCACCCTAATGTGGGATTCCTTCACTTTTTTGCCATTGTGTAAAATTGCTGTGAAATTAAGTACAGGAAGAACTGGTGTTTGCAGAGAGACTAAAGAAAGTATGTGAGCTACAAAATACGTCCATCAGAGTTGCAGCAGGGCATTTTGATACTGTCAGGATGTATAAATCTGGTAGTCTGTCCCTGAAATTCTCACCATGGCATCGCAGACTTCACTGACTTTCTATTTCAGAACAAGGCAGCAAATGTACTGATAGGCTGTTGAGTCTTTTTTGGCTCACTTCATCAAAAGCAATGCATTTTTATCTGTGGTTTGGTGTTTTTTTCTATCCTCCTTTAATATTTAGGGTATTTTTCAAAATCAAAAGCCGCAATGCTCATATGAAGACTCACAGACAACAAGAAGAACATCAGAGGCAGAAGGCTCAAAAAGCTGCTGTAGCAGCAGAAATGGCAGCCACCATTGCAAGAACTACTGGGCCAGCTGGGCATAGTTTGATCCCTCTGGATCACATGAGTCTGGCTAAACATGTTGGAAATGTTGGTGACATTGATGATGATGTTGTTCAGGAGCTGGGTGATGTCATGGAAGAAAATGAAGTCATGGATGCTGACCTTTTATTGGATGATGAAGATGCTGATCTACTGCAGGATGATGCTGAGTTGTAAATAAAGTCATTTGATAAGGACAGCTACAGAGCACAGCCTGAATGGATCAGTCAGAAAACCTGGACTGCTTGTTTATTCCCCACTGATTGTAAACTACCTGTTGAAAATTATAATTCTTTTATCCAGGTCTAGAAAAAGAAAACTGCTTTTTCCCCCTTTTTTTTTATTTTTTTTTTAATTAATTTGTGTTTTGGGGTTAAAAAAAATAAATAATTGGTGCAAATATTCTTTATAAGGTGTTTCTATCTGAGCTCATTTTGCTGATAACTTCCCAGGCCACTAATTACAGAAGTTTGTATTTCTACTCTTAATGCCCTCCAGACAATTCCTGTAGGATCTCTAGTCTTTAACTTCCAAGTTTCATTTTAGTCCAATTGCAAGAATGATTTTCACACATTTTTGATGGAACATACTCTTCTTGCCTGTGCTGGATCACTTCCAGCATCTTCTAGAGACTAAATGTCATCTCTCTTAAGGAGACGTTTATACTCTTTGTCTTTGTGCTGTCATTTTAAGGGTGGCGGAGGGGGAAAAAAAATCTGATTTACTGTGAAATAATTACAAAGAGTGACTGTATAATCTGTAGTATCACAGTACTTCTTCAGTTCTGTCTTGCCTTAATGCATACATGTTAGGCAGTTTGTAAAAGCATTGGTTACACTGTACATTTCAGAGCATTCATTCTGGCGAGATTTCGATGTGCTGGTTTTTAAATTACACAATTCAAGGACTGAAGAAAGAAGATTGTACTGTGGTGTTCACATCATCTGATGTGAATCGAGAACACTGCCTTGGTAATTGGATTGCACTGGAAATATATTTTGCTGTGACAATAAATCACACTGTTGAATAGCTATCTCAGTGGTTTTAGGAGGGTGTACACTTGAGCAAGGCAGGAGCTTGCTCTCTCCTCAGGTAAATACAGGGAGATATTCTTGCCTGCAGAACAGAGATCGATGAAGTCTATGCCTTCAGCACGTCAGTTACTACTTGTATGTGTGAAATGTTGTCCTTGTGCCATTTTCAGTCCTCCTCATTGCATCAAACTCAAACGTTGTTTAAAACTGTAGTGGAAGGTACTCCAAAGATGAGTTCACATTGCTACTTAATTGCTGTTTCTCATCTCTGAGGTTCAAATCTACACGCTGGAGGTCTTAGCACCATTTGTATAAATTTAGGTTTGATTCTCTAAGCAAATAGGATCTCAGAAGAATTGTACTTTGCAGAATAAAAGAATTAAGGAAGAATTGGAGTTAGGTTGAGTGGACCTCTAATTACAGAATACGAGTGCTGGTTTGAGAGCTTTCCCAGGTAGGAGCACTGATTTGTCTTGTGAGTTTTGCACAGTAGAAGAGTATTAAGAACTGTAAAATATTTGGTAAGACTAATTTCAGATCTTCCAGATTTCAGGTTTGGGTTTGTTCGTTTGTTTTTTAATGAGTTGGAGTTCGTTTTAGTGTTTGGTGATTTTTTATTTTTTTTTTCTGGGAGGAGGGGGTGGGTTTGTTTATTTGTTTTGCTACATTCCTAACTCCTTAAGCGGAATCTGAGAGATGGTGGATCCTATCTTCTGCTGTCTGTCTTCCTTGTATAACTATGCAAAATCAGGGTGAATCGTGGCACTTTTGTATAGAAGTACCAGACCACAAAAGTTCCAAACTAGTCATTGGCAGAGGTGCCTTCTCTGTCAAAGCCAAATACGTGAAGCCAAATCACCTTAAGGTCAAATGTTCTGGTATTAAAGAATGACCCTTCAGGAGAATAGAAACCACTTCTCTGCTTCCAGTTAGTGAAGTTTCTGTGTACATGGTTTACTGTCTGGTTTTGGAGGTTGTTCCAGAGGGTTTTTTTAAGTTGGTTCTGACCAGCAGGTGGACCTTCACTCCCTCTGATACATATAAAGGATAGTGTTCTCCATTCCTGTACTTGGGAGTTTCAGGAGATCAGGCAGCAGCTGCCTTTTCTTTCCCAAACTGCCAAGCAACAGAGTTCTCAGCAGTTCTTGTCCATACTGTGACACACGGGCCACACAACCCCACTTCAGCAAACTCTGGGTTCATCTCTATGCTGCCAGTTAGATCCACTGATAATAAATTTTGTAGGTTGTGCAAGTCTTAGTGGTTTGCAAAGTGGAAGTCTCTTGGCCTTTAAGGAGCCAGCATTAGAACCTGGCAGTCCTCTTCCAAATGTGTATCGTTTTGAACTTTCAAGGACCTTTCTGAGAAAGGCTGCTACACTGGAAACATGTTTTCAGATTCCCCAGTTACATAGTGGGAAAAATTCAGTGTTTAAGCTAAGTGATAATAGATGTTGGTCAGAGTTCAGCTTGAAGAACAGCAAAATACAGTAGAAAGCTGTGGGCTTGATTCAGAAGAGCAGGATCTATATTAAACTTCTCTAGCAACAATCAGGCAGGTATCCATGCTAAACCCAGTATATATATATATAAATACATATACATATACATGCCTGGTTCTGTAACGTTAATTGGGTGCCCGTTTGTTGTACAGCCAAGAAGATAACAGAATAATAATAACAACAACCAAAGAAGTTATTCATANACAAAAAAATTATTTAAAAAGGGAAAAAAAAAAAAAAAAAAAAGGCAAGCAATGCACACCTCTGAAGCAGTGCATGATGTAGGCTTCAAGCATTGATTCTACCATTGTGTTGCATTGGCTGATGTTAAACAGATGCTGTTCTGCCTCTCTGTACAGAAGTTGGACACAGTTTTATTTCAGAAAACCTGTCTCCTTGCTGATGATTGATGTTGGAAACTTGTTCACTGTTGAACTTAGTCCTCTTTGATAAAACCTGTACATACAGAAAACATATTTTATGAGAAAAAAAAAGTTATTTTCAATATTTAATTGTTATTTTATTAGAAGATGGCTGTAAATATTTTAGGTGTGTTAGTGTAAAAAAAAAAAAAAAGCAGACTGTAATTTTAGGTGGCAGAGGAAGTAACCAAATAAAAGATACATTTGCTATAGCTTGTGATCTATGCTGGTTTCAGGCTCCTGCTGTTAGCATTGGACTTGCACACGTCTTAATTTCAGGTGACTGCTTACCTGGATGTGTGTATTAGAATGGCTTAGTGGTGTGAAGTAGTACTTTTTTACTCTTCCTTTTTATTTGGGATGGATGTTACAATATTAACTGCTATCCATATTGGTGTGAAGTAGTACTTTTTTATGCCTCCTCTTTAAAATATTTGGGATGGATGTTACGTTAACTGCTATTCATATGTAGATATAAAAAGGGGGAGGTATATGACATTTTCAGTCATTTTTATACTTTGCTACAATGCAGTTGACTGAGCTTTACTTAACGGACTTCTTTTTGAAGTGATTTTAAGAGGGGGAGAAGGTTGAAAGCAAGGTTGTGTGTAATTGTTTCTCAAAGGATTTATGAAAACATGAAAAAAGGTATTTGATGTATTCACCTTGCTGCAGTTGGCCGCGCACGGGTATTGCTAAGAACCAGCTGCGGTAAAAAGTTCTCAGAAAGGGCGAGAACGCTTGGAAAAGATCACCTTTCTCTCGCCTTGAGGGGAAAAAATAAAATAACGTCATCTGCCCTGCCTCGGGAGCAGGAGAATTAACCATTGCTGCTTCCATCCCTACGGTAGGGGAGCAGAGCTTATGTGCGGGGAACGGGGGCGGCCGTTGGCGGGAAACTGCCTTGGCGGGGGCGGAGGTGAGGAGAAGCCGTTGCAGCGCGGGTCCCTGCAGCATGAACGACGAGGCGAGGAGAGAGCTCGTACTGCGCCACGCCGGCTCCCAACTCCCCACGCCACCTCCAGAGCTGAGCTCCGCCCCGCCCGCCGGTGCCGCAGTGCCTCCGCCTTAGCGGGGTGCTTGCTCCGCCGCTGCCATGGGGGGCGCTGTCGATCACTTGGTGGTGCATGCGGCTGCTGCTCTGCCCAGTCCATGGTCGCCGGGTTGGGGGCGGAGACAAGATGGCCGCGGGGTTGCTGTGGCGGCGCCTCTGTCAGGTGGGATGTATAGGTAGAAAAGAAATGGGCGAACCTTCTTCTTCTCTGCTTTTCTCTCGGTGTCTTCAGTCCCGAGGGGAGAGGGGAAAGGAAGCTGGAGCAGCGCTTGCCGTGTGGGTTCAGCCATGCGGTCCCAGGGCCGGTGCTCGGCCCTGCGCACACCCGGGCATCCAGACCCCGACGCGAGGCGTACTGGAGCCGGTCTGCCCTCTTTGGTGGGCTCCTGTGCGCAGGGGAGACCACAGGTGGCTTCGCTTTGGCTCGAGAGGCGAGCAGTGTGCAGCGTGGGGCTGTGCTCCTGCCGTCATCGCGACTCTTCAGCGCTTTCCCCGGTAGTCCTGGGTTTGTGGCGGTTACTCGAGGTGTGAGAGGTAACGAAAGAGAGATTGTTTGGGATTCGTACATCCTGCGTCAAGAGTGCTTACTTACACTGTTAAAGTGCAAAATCTTGACTGTATGATGTAGAAAGTATGGGGAAACTGGTCGACTGCTGACGTTTTCTGCCGGTTTTGTCTCCTAAACAGCGATTGCTTTCTCTCAAGTTGAAAAAGAATCTGATGTTGAGTGCTTCCTATTCGGTTTATGAAGCCCTAAACTCTCTTCTGTCTGTGTGCTGCGTTGTGGACTTGCTTAGCTTTCAGGCACCTGGGTACTTCAGAATCCCCCAGCCAAACAAAACGGAAGCTGTTTAGCATTAGGAGAGGGGTAATTTTGTTGTAGACAGGCCTTGATTCACACAGGAAATGGGTTGTTGTTAGGTTGCAAACAGAGTGCCTTTTCTGTCTTCTGTGATACTCATTTGCAAGAGCACATCAAGCACGTTTAAATCAGAGAACAAAGAGAGCTCTTAAACTATACTTTGCTGTTTGCTGAATGCCATCTTTACTACCTGAGGTACTCAACATACCATTTTGTCAAAATACACACAGCACTTCTAATTTTATTTAACAAAACCTTTTGACTCAATGCATACCTGCATAATTAGGAATAAAAGGAGGCAGCGTGATATGCTCAATCATAGAATATAGCAAAGGCTCTAGAGTTCAATAATAATACTGTATTAATCTGTATTACATGAAAGCTGATTTTTTTGGCATGCAAAACCATGTAATACAATCTGCTATGAGGGTACACATCTTTGCATGCAAATAATAAATGTGTATTACAAGGTCAAGTAGTTAGAAGTAGAAGAATGTACAGCAGAGAGTGCATATGCACAAAACTCCCCATACAGGTATAACTTTCAGTTATAGTTCCAGTCAGTAGCCTTTTCATCTGGGCTCAGGCTCTGTGCCTTTTACTTACTTGCACACAGTTAGTCCTTCACCAAATACAGTATTCTCTGTTCAGGGGCCTATCTGCTCTCTGAAGTGATGGCAGGTGATGATGTTAGGGTATGTCATACTGGCATTGAATGAAAGGGAGGCAGCAGTCTCACTTTTGAGATAGAGAATCAAGGTGCAGAGATGAAGATGACTATGTCAGATGTATTTGCTTAATTTTAAGCTTACAACATAAACTTTGAAACAAGCCTGATGGTCATCAACTGTAGTGACACAGTCAATGTTCCTAAGGTTGCTTCTTGTGTCACACACTTAGGAATGTAACACTAGTGCTGGTCTGTTAACATCTGAAATGGAAAGGCTTGCCTAAGAAGAGAGGTTTATCTGTGATCTCCAAACAAAAGTCAGCTTTGCAAACGAACCTCTCCTGCGTTTAATGGATGCAGAATTTTAGGGTAGGTCATGAATGAGGCAGAATTACTTCAGGAACTGGCTTTATTCACTGCTGATCTATAATTAGTATGTAATACATACTGGAGATAGTTAGGGACTGAATAGCATCATGTAGTTAGCTGTGCATATCCGTGAGCAACAAAATTAACATTACCTGGAAAAGTGTCAGTTCTGGCTATTCTCTGATTATACAGACAGGTGCATACTGATGTTTGGGGTATCTGTCTTCCCTTTTAAAGCTATGACTTCATCTGTTAAATGAGAGTATCAAGGAGTTTGGTAAGTAGCTAATTTTGCTTCAGCATTCTGCTGCAGCCCTGAATTTTTCAACCAAGTGAGAGTTCTGAATTTTTTTATTTTTTTTTAAATCCCTGTAACTTAGCCAAATTGAGAATTAGTGGAAGGAAGGTAGAAGCCACAAAATGTTCAGAAGGGAGTAATTTTTCTGGTATGAAGAACAGAAATGTTGCATCTTGATTAACAGTTGTATTCCCTTTTTAACACAGAAAAATCATGTTTTAAACATATTTAATATTATAGCATTTTTGTTTAAATGTTCTCTTCAAGAAACAGGTGTGCAAAATCACAAGCATTTTTTTTTCTGAAAATACCCAGGAAATTTCCAGTTATTTTTTTTTGCATTTTTAGGGTACTGTTTTCAATTGCAAGTCCTACTTATGATTTTCATTTGATTAATACATACTGTACTATGAAAGTAAAAGTAAAGAGGAAATAGTATGTACAAAAATAATATCTGATGTCAAACAAAATACATTTTTCTGCTAAAAATATGCTCTGTGATTGCTATTCAACTGCCTTGTTAGTAGTAAGTGCATACTGTTATATTCTTCCCTAACTCTGTTCCTTCACTTTTGGTAATAGAATTCTATGCTTGTCTTCCTGGATTTTTTAATAGAGTAATCTTTCTAGTTTGGCAGAGTGTTGCCTAGGAGTGTATTATGCTCCTATTATGCAAAAAAGTAACCTTTAATCATAGAATCATAGAATGGTAAGGTTGGAAGGGACCTCAAGGATCATCTAGTTCCAACCCTCTGCCATAGGCAGGGACACCTCCCACTAGTACAGGTCACTCAAGGCCTCCTCCAACCTGGCCTTGAACACCTCCAGGGAGGTTGTGGAGCACAGAATCACCCAATGTGATCAAAGATCACGTTGGGTGATTCTGTGCTCCACGACCTCCCTGGGCAACTTGTGCCAGTGTCTCACCACCCTCACTGTAAAGAACTTCCTCCTAACATCCAGTCTAAATCTCCCCTCTGCCAGTTTAAACCCATTAATATATATATATTAACTGTCTCCTTTCTGCTTTGTGGAAAAAAAATCAAACCATAACCTATTTATTTTATACAGCGATCAGTTTTTCCTGTCAATTATGCAAGCACCATCATCCAAAAGCAGTGTTCTCTTCTGTAAGTATAAAAGGCCCTCCTTCTTTCCACTTCTTCACACTCCCTAAAAAATTGCAACTTGAACATTTTCCCATTACCACATTTGTAGAAACTGTGACTTGATGGGAACACGGCTGGCTGGGTCTCAAGCTGATACACAAGAACCTAAGACTAATCCTTTGGTAAGTGTTTTATAGAAGGACATTTTTTATATTGTCTTAGTAATAAGGAGGATATACTGAAAAACTTTTAATTCCTTCCTCACAATGATGTCCAGTCTACTGTAGAGAAAAAGAATTTTGATTATTGGTATTAGAGATTTTTTTTAGTTTTTTTTTTCAACAAGATTTCTGTAGCTCAGAATTATTTTGTAGTCACTCTTCTCCTTCCCTGTGCAGCTGTAACTCTATGGAATACCACTTTTGGCACACTCAGTTCATTGCCTGCAGCAGCTTAGCCAGCCCAAGACCCTTGTCTTTGGCTTGGAAACTGAGAGCTCCGCTATGTAAGCAAGCCAGAAATTTACAGGCAGTATTAGATCCACAGTGCAGGCTCAGCCTTCCTCCCATGTCTAGTAGATGTTGGATATACTATGCTAATCTGCCTGGTAGTAAACCTGTGGGAATAACAGTGCTTTCTGGACATAGAATCAGTCAGGGTTGGAAGGGACCACAAGGATCATCCAGTTCCAACCCCCCTGCCATGGGTAGAGACACCCTACCCTAGATCAGGCTGCCCAGAGCCCCATCCAGCCTGGCCTTAAACACCTCCAGGGATGGGGCCTCAACCACCTCCCTGGGCAATCCCTTCCAGGCTCTCACCACTCTCATGCTGAAGAATTTCCTCTTCACCTCCAGTCTGAATCTCCCCACCTCCAGCTTTGCTCCATTCCCCCCAGTCCTGTCACTCCCTGAGAGCCTAACAAGTCCCTCTCCAGGTTTTTTGTAGGCCCCCTTCAGATACTGGAAGGCCACAATGAGGTCACCTTGGAGCTCTCTCCTCTCCAGACTGAACAGCCCCAACTCTTTCAGTCTGTCCTCACAGCAGAGCAGCTCCAGCCCTCTGCTCATCCTCATGGCCCTTCTCTGGACAGGCTCCAGCATCTCCACATCCCTCTTGTCCCAAGGGCTCCAGAACTGGATGCAGTACTTCAGGTGGGAGTCTTCATGAAGTCTTCATGAAATCTTCATCAGTGAGCCCAGCCCATTGGAAACAGGAGCTCTAACTGAAAGTCATAAACTTTTACTTGAAGAAACTGAAAGAATAATATGCCTTGGAAAGCTTATTATGTTTAAAGTAGACTTGCATCTGACTTTACTAAGTGTGAATTCTGGTCACTGTCTGTAATGTTCTAGTTATTGTCCATACCCTAGCAAAGTCTGAGAATATGAAGTATTCTTATGCTGCTATTTAGAATACAAAAATTGCTACTCCAGACTTGCTTTAACAATGACTTTGATTCTTGCCTTTGCTCATGCTGTCCTTACATTTATCTGGCACTCCCTTTCCTTTTCTGATCAATAAATTGTGCCTAAATATTTGGAAATTAGATATTTTTGCCTTCCCTTATAAGAGAACTGTCAGTCAAGGTAATACTGTCAGCCTCTTGCAGATAAACTGATACAACATTGCCTGTTTTGTGGGTTTGTTTCTTTTTTACCAAGGAAGCACACAGAAAATGTGAAATAGGAAAATGTGCAGTGCATGCATTAAGGAGAACATGGAATGGTGACTCTTGTCTTTTCTTTAAAAACACAGGTATCTGTTTCAGATGAGCCAGAAACACTGTACAAGAGGTTGTCCCTCTTAGTTAAAGGCCATGATAAAGCTGTGTTGGACAGCTATGAATATTTTGCAGTCCTTGCAGCTA
This sequence comes from Semnornis frantzii, assembly GCA_013399775.1. Classification (NCBI taxonomy): domain Eukaryota; kingdom Metazoa; phylum Chordata; class Aves; order Piciformes; family Ramphastidae; genus Semnornis; species Semnornis frantzii. The sequence continues at coordinate 15,852 of VWYK01004147.1, forward strand.
AAGAACTGGGCATCTCCATTGAAAAAGTGTAAGTAACTGCTCTGTAGAGTGATGTGATGTCAGTTGCTTCTTGTGTCATCTGTGTAATTCAGGTTCCGCTCTTAGAAGTACTTTTTTTTTCCTCAGAAGAAAGAGGTGTCATCTGATGGTATTTCTGAGATTATAAATTGAAACACTTCTGACTGCAATGATAAGAAAGTAGCAGCAGTCCTACACTCAGCAATGCCACAGAAGTGTATTTTAACTATATGAAGGAGATTGACAGTACCCTTAAGTACAGTCATCAGTGCTCTAGCTTCCCTGAACTAATGCTGGTTGATACCTGAGTATTAGCTATGCCCATGGGAGTTAATAATAAACTGTACCACTGTTTAATATTTGTAGATCTTCTAGATGTCAAAGTAAGAGCAGGAATTTCAGTTGGAGCAGCTCTCCTATGAGGACAGGCTACGAGAGCTGGGGCTCTGCAGCCTGGAGAAGAGAAGACTTTCAGGAGACCTTAGAGTAGCCTTGCAGTATCTGAAGGGGGCTACAGGAAGGCTGGGGAGGGACTATTGACAAGGTCTTGTGATGCCAGGACAAGGGGCAATGGGTTTGAACTGGCAGAGGGGAGATTGAAACTGGATGTTAGGAGGAAGTCGTTTGCAGTTAGGGTGGTGAGACACTGGCACAGGTTGCCCAGGGAGGTTGTGGAGCACAGAATCACTCAACGTGATCAAAGAGGTGTTCAAGGCCAGGTTGGAGGAGGCCTTGAGTGACCTGTACTAGTGGGAGGTGTCCCTGTCTATGGCAGGGGGTTGGAACTAAATGATCCTTGAGGTCCCTTCCAACCTTACTATTCTATGGTTCTGTGATCTTTCAGATGATTTGTATTACCATCCTTTATATAAATTGAACTTCTCTTTTTCTGCTTTTCAGACATAAACCTCCAAAGAAGATAGAACGATTGACACTTTTGAAATCTGTACACATTTACAAGAAACACAGGGTTCAGTATGAAATGAGAACGCATTACATGTGTTTGGAGGTAAGGAAGGCATTAAAGGATAAAAACAAAAATTATGTTCTAGGTGCACAGTTTAGAAGTGTAAGAGATGTTAGATCAGGAGTGAATTTACTTGGGTTGTGGGGGAGAGTGCAGGAAATAGCAGAAGGCAGCTGACCTACGCGCATCAAGTGTAACACGTTCTGGATGTACAGCCTACATAATTTTTTGATTCAAAGTCTGATTTTGACAGTAATCTTAACAACTGAAAGAATGTTTTAAAAATGAGGTAGGAATGAGGGTTGTCTTAGTATGGTTTATGTTCTTGGTTTCCAAGAATTGATGCAGTGGGAGCTTTCTCGGGAAGGGAAGAAGATACAACTAAATCAAAGTCGTTACCAATCGCTAGGGGTCCTGTTCTTTGAGTTTGATGTTTCTTAGCACACATACTTTTGCCCTAGTGGCAAACTAAAAATGCATGGGGGAATTACAGGAAAGGAAGTGTATACAAAGTGCTAGCTTTCTGGCTGATTATGCAGATTTGTGTATGGTTTAGAATGCAGTTGTGGTTGACTTAGAAGAAGGGTTTGCTGGCAATATTTTGTGGCTCATGGGTGTCTTACTGCGTATTTGCACAGTGCTTATCAAAAATGGGACTGTGCTTCAAGTCCCCAGACATTAGTGCAGTAGAAATGGCTGCACAGAGACTGTAAATACTATTTTCGCCATCCAGGAGAAACTACAAAATCTATTATTCCATGGAATTCTGGAGTTGCAGAATCGATAACAAGCTTGAACTCCAACAGTGTGCCCAAGCCAATGATTCATGCATAACCTGCAATTAATTTAGTTTGATACCTGTCATGTTAGGATGCATCCCTTCCATCATAGTCAGTGCTTGTGATCACAGGCAGTATGCAGACATCTGTGGAATGAAACAACTGCGCCATGGTGTGTCAGTTGTATGCAGCTCAACTGCCTCTGTTCATGGTTAGGGTAGCTGCCTTTCCTGTAGGATGCTTGGTCCCACAGCAAGAGCTAGAGAAGCAAACTCTTTTTTTTTTCATTCTGTTTGAAGTACTAATTACAGTAGTTCATTAAAAAAAATCACTGCTTCTGTTTTAGTTAAAACACCTAACAAGCAGTACTGCTGCAGTTTACTTGGAGTATGTTCAACGAAACTTACCTGAAGGAGTTGCCATGGAAGTGAAAAAGGTAAGTTCCACCTCTCATGATTAACTGTTATAAGTCCTGACGCCAGTACTAGTAACTGCTGAAGTCTTTAGAAAGTCAGCAGAGGTGTTCCTGCTTTGGCAGGGGAGTTGGACTCAGTGATCTCTGGAGTTCCCTGGAGGTTCCTTCCAACCCCTAACATTCTGTGGTGCTGCGTGTAGCTTGGGACGAACATACCCATAGTATTAAGCTCTAAAGAGGTTGTATTGCTTGCAAGTGCCACTAGATGGCACCAGATAAATACCTGAAATCAGAATAAATAAAGCAAGGTCGTTAGATGTTAACTGGTTGGTTTAATAAGTGATTGCTTTGCCTTCCTTTTAGACTAAGATAGAGAAAATACCTGAACACATCAAGGAGCCAGTTTGGGATACACTACCTCAAGTAGAAGAAACTGAAATCAAGTCATGAACTCACCGGGTACTTGGTGACATTAGTTGGTCCTATCAACCTAATTTGAGAGTAAACTGTTCAATAAAAGTTCTTTTATAATTTACTTTATAATCTCTTGTTTCAGTGAGTTACTCTTGCTCATAACTTCAGTGCATGTAGACTAAATAAGAAAGTTTGACTATATCCTGTGATTAAGACCTATGGGCATCTGTAATATGTTTGTAGAAAGCTAACATTTATTTTGAATTTTTTTTGTGTGTGTGTATATATATACACACAAAATATACACATTTTCAATCTCCTTTTGATACTAAATGGTCTTAATTCTGCAATATTTGTAAAAATCCACGTTTCTGTAATGTTTAATGTTATGGATGCCAGATGGTTACACATTTTCTGATACAGCTCTTTTGAAGTAACTGAATCCCAGGTGTACATACAGCTTGCATATTAACCTGTGTTAAGTCAAAACCCACAGTCTTAGAGGCCACTGAGGCATACTGAGACTTTTCTAGGCTCCTGTACTTGAAACAGCCTCATTTCCACTCTTAGTAATGTCTTGCTAACAACAGAATGATCACACTATGAATCTGAGACTTGCATAGGCTTACATCTGTGATGAAATGCTTGTAGAACCATTTGCTTTGATAGTAGAAAGTGTCATCGTGCTTACTTCACTATTGGGAAAGGCATGGCCTCGTTCTGAATTGTCTGTGTTACTTATTGTTTAAACTCAGTCTAGATAGACGCTGCTTAAGCTTAAAGGGGAAAAAACCCAGTACAGATAGCAAAAGAGTGCTTTGAAGGTTAGGTGACTATGAATCAAAGGAGATGATACTAGGTGCAAAGCTTGACCTTCAGATTGCATTAAGCACCTCTGCTTTTACTAACTTAGCAGGAAGGACACAGCTGCAGGAATCTGCTTCAAGTATTAAGGGCGTAGCTTTGATTACACAGCTAGGAAAATAATTTTCAGAAGGAATAGCCAACTGGATCACAGGACAAGACAACCAGAGAAGCTGGATTGTACTTAACAAGAGGACTCAAAGCTTTATACAATCACAAAAGAAAAACAGCTCAGTGTAATTATCAGACAGAAACAGATAATGGAAAACAGATGAAAAAACAAGAAATCAAGCACAAGCCTGAAGATTGTCTTCATTCTGTGGCTGTACTGTAGCCCAGAGCTGTTTTTAGAAGAGACATTTCAAGACAGTCAATATAGCTGATGTCATTCATGATGGAGAGGAAGCTGCCTATACGTCTTTTACAATACGCCTCAGAAAAACCCCAAGGAGGTGTAACGGGAGGGGTAAT
>VWYK01004150.1:0-47614 GCA_013399775.1 Semnornis frantzii
ACTAGAGCAGGTTGTTCAGAGTCATGTCCGTGGAGGTGGTGAAGTTACCATCCCTGGAGGCTTTCAAATATATGTGTAGACTTGGCACTTTTGGACATAGTTTATTGGGCATGGCAGTGTTGGGTTCATGCTTGGACTTGTAGATCTTAGAATTTTTTAGCAACCAAAATGATCCTGTGATTCTTTTATCACTTAATTTGCTAAAAGCGTAGAACCAATGATGTAATTTTTTGATTTGTTTTTTTTTTTTTAACAATCAAGTAGCAATAAAGTGGTGTTCAATCCTCCAAATTCAGGACCAAATTGTACTTCTTAATCATGGGACATACATGTTGCACTGACAGTGTGTTGGGTGATATGTAAGCATTTTGTGCCCAGGAAAAACCTGGGAGGGGTTGGCAGGGTGCTGCCTTGTTCATACCCCCCTGAAAAATGGGCCAGAGTTGAGGCACGGCATTATGGCTTGTCAGTGGTTCTGCAGAAGTAGCTGGTAGGAGGGGCTGGACACTGGCACACAGACTGCACATGGTGGGCCTGCACAGCCACAGATGGGGCTGCCCACCGCCAAGTGAAGCTGGCCACAGGCCAGACTGACCACCACACACCACCAGACTCATTCACCGCACGTCACCAAACCCCACAATAAACACCACACCACAAAACCCATAAACACTACTGCAAACACCATCAGACTCGCCACACACCACGAAGCCCCACACCAAACCCCACACCAAAAACCACCGCAAGAAAGCCACCGAAAAGCGCCGCAAAGCAAGACCCACACACCAACGCCAGGGACGCACACAAGCAAAACCCCAAACAGTTAAGGCTGTAACAGCCTCGCCCGCAGCAGTAGCCCCGCCCCCGACTGCGACGGACCTCGCGGCTCACCAATGGCAGCTCGCCTCTCGAGGCGCCCCCGTTTCCCTGAGCGCGCCTGCCCGACGCGCGTGTCCGCGACGGGCGGCGGCGGGCGCGAGCGGGGCGATCATGGCGAAGCACACGGTGTCGTCGGCGCGGTTCCGCCGTGTAGATGTGGATGAGTACGACGAGAACAAGTTTGTGGATGAGGAGGAAGGAGGCGACGGGCAAGCGGGGCCTGATGAGGGCGAGGTGGATTCGTGCCTGCGGCAATATCCTTCTGCCTGCGGGTGAGGAAGGGTCTCGTCAGGAGCGGGCGCGGCGGCTGAAGGAGAGGGGTGCGGAGCTTTGCGAGCAGGGAACGGGCACGGCGTGGCCTGGCAGGAGGGCGGGAAGAGGCTGAGAGGAGTCAGGGCTGAGAGGAAAGGCGGCCGGGGCTGGCAGGAGGAAGGGCTACGAGGCTGAGGAGCGGAAGCGGCCGGGACTGAGAGAAGGAAGCCAGCCCCGCTTAGTACCCATCACGGCAGAGGCGGCGGCGGCCCTGGGCTGCCGTGTCTGGGAGGGGCGAGAAGGATGGAGGTTTTCCTGGGGAGGAAGCAGCGCTCCGTGTGCCCGCCGCCGGCTTACCTGCCTGGCTGCCTTACGGACTAGCTCTTACCGCCAGCCACTGGTAAGCTGCTCTCCCTGAGGCCTGTTTTGGAGGACTAAGAATTGCAGAGGAATGATTTATTTTACTTGGATTTTCGTGCGATGAAGACCCTAAGAAATATGCTCCAATACTGGAAGCGTGCAGCTTCCTTTACAGTGCTGCTCCTTCCTCTAATGGCCTGATAATTACAACCTTACAATATAGTCTGTGCTGGCTGCAGAAGGAATTATTGCAGCGACTGAACCGTTAAGTATTTTCGGCTGTACACAAGCCAGCTACAGGTTTCACTACCCTGCAGCTGATTCTGTTGCTTCCTACATACTTGGTATGTTGTCCTTAACCATCTGGCACAGGGAACATGATGGCTGCACTACAGGCAGCTCTGAAGAACCCTCCCATCAACACAAAGAACCAGGCAGTAAAGGTGAATAGGAACTGACTCACTCATGTCTTACTCCTTGTCCTGGTTTGAGCTAGAACAAAACCAATTCTCATTTCAGAGATATTTCAACAGCCTTAACCCTTGACACTCCTTAAAAATCGTTTTTTGTTTCTATAATCACAGCAACGCTGCAAGGTGCACTTTGAGGAAGCCAAGGAAGCTGGTTTTAGGGTATTCCCTGATGTCAAAACATCCTTGACCTCCAGTGATTTAATCTTGTTCAAAATACCATAGCTTTAGGTGTCACCTATGCTTTAACTTGGTGCTAGATCTTGTTTTGTGTGTTCTCCTACCTGAGCTGCTTGTGTGTTGTGTGCCCTGGGTAACTCAACACATCACCAGGTGCCTGTGTGTGATCAGAGCTGGCAGGGCACAGATGTAGTTTGCACTGAACAACCAAGGAACCACAAGAGCAGTCATCACTTCTGACTCAGGAAGCTGCTAGCACAGCCAGAGCCTGAACCTACAAAAAAGGAAGAACTGGTGGTTATTGCATCCAATCAAAATGGAGCTGTTCAAAACCTCAGCACAGGCAAGCAATCCCCCTGTGACTGAACGTAGGAGCCTGCTGCATGCCTGTATTTCTGAACCTCTGCAGACTGAACCTTGAATGGCTCCTGATTGCAGTAGCAGCAGGAACAGGCAGATAAGACCTGGAATTGCCCAGATGGTGAGTGCCTGGGGAGGTCTGTTCTGCCTGCTTAAGAGTCCCACAGGCATGTTTCTTGTGCTGCTCACCAGGCTGCCCGTGGAGACTTTTTCACCTTTGTGAGGATTTTCACAGGGTTTTGAGATCCATCTGTTTGTAAGAAATGTGGCCAGCAGCAAGTTGAGGGAGGTTCTCTACTGTGCCTCAGTGAGGCTACATCTGGAATCACTGCATCCAGATCTGGATTTCCCAGTTCAAGAGAGAGAGGAAACTACTGGAGAGAGCACAGTGGAGGCTACAGAGATGCTGAGGGCTTTGGAGCATCTCTGTGAGGAGGCAAGGCTGGATGAACAGGAAGAGCTGCTCTTTACTGATTGCATGGCTAATTGCTGCTGTAATCATGCCCCATATGTTTCTGGGCCTGAAATGACATCCAAATAGACTTGCAAGTGGTTATTAATGCAAAATATTAGTGCTACAGGGTTTTATCTTGGGACAGAGACTGACTGTATTGAAAACATGGATTCAAGCTGTCACTTCTTCCAGGCTGGGCAGTGGCATTTCCATGGAACAGAATCATAGAATCAGACTGGTTTGGGTTGGAAGGGACCTTTGAAAGGTCACCTACTCCAACCCTGCCGCAGTCAGCAGGGACATCTGCAACGAGAGCAGGTTGCTCAGAGCCCCAGACAACCTGACCTGGAATGCTTCCAGGGATGGGGCATCTACCACCTTTCTGGACCACCCGGGCCAGTATTTCACCACCATAACATAACTAGTATCTCATTAAATGGTGCAGAGAGGCTCTGGTGACAAAGGGCAGTCAAATCTTAGCATTATCTGGGAATTTGCTAGACCTTGAGTTTCAAAATTAAAATAATTATTTAGCCATAGCCTAAGTTTATAGACAGCTGCAAACAAAAGCAGAGAAGGGAAAAAACCTAGAGCAGGACAAACACAATTCAACTCTTTGATGCTGTTTATCTGCTACATGTTATTATCACAAGCTTTGTACATAACCTGCCCTTTTCTATCAGCCTTTAGAATTGTTTTAAAACTAATTTTTTTGTTGGAAAGTTGAAAAACTAATTAAATTTGTTGGAAAGATGAACGCATCTTATATGGGGGTGAGCACATCTTTGCCTGCCTCATTTCTTGACAGGACCGTGCCGAAAGCATTGTTTTGAAGGTCCTCATCTCCTTCAAAGCCAATGATATTGAGAAGGCAGTGCAGTCACTGGACAAGAATGGGGTTGACCTGCTGATGAAGTACATCTACAAAGGCTTTGAGAGCCCCTCTGACAACAGCAGCGCCGTGCTGCTGCAGTGGCATGAGAAGGTGCGTTTACAGGGCTTGCTCTTGTGAGGCGTTATTTGTGGAAGCAGGTTCTTGGGTCTGGCACATGCTCACTAAGCCTGGTAAGAACCACCTTGTTGCCTGGTAAAACTGAAGTGTCCCATTTTGTGCTGTAAGGAGGTCCTGCCAGCTCCTGTCCCTGCTTCTCATTCCTTGGGTAAAGATTTTGCAGTTAAAGTTTGGGTTTATGTTAGACTGAGGGAAACAAAACCATTCAGTCCAGTGATTCATGTGTGTGGAAGCAGAATTTCCTTTCCAGAGGGAAGCAAAATTTGCAACTTAGAAACAAAAGCTTGTTAAATAACTACCTTAAAGCAAACATGATCCTCGTTCCCTGGCACGCTGATTCTGAGTGCAGTTTTGGTCTCTGCTGCACAAAACAGATGTGGACAGGCTGGAAAGTGTCCAGAACACTGGCAACCCTGCCATATGAGGAAAGGCTGAGAGAGATGGGTTTGTTCAGCCTTGAGAAGGCTTAGGGAAGACCTTTGTACCATGAGTCAGTACAGAAAGGGTGGCTACCAGGAGCATGAATACTCCCTGTGTACAAGAAGTCCCATGGAAAAGACAAGGGGTTGATGGGTACAAGTTACTGCTGAGAAGATCCCAGTTGGACTCCGGGAGAAAATGTTTCCTCAGGAGAACAGGCTTTGGAATCATCTTCCAGGGAAACCAGTGGATTCCCCTACATTGGTTAGTTCTAAGATTCAGCTCAACAGGGTGCTGGGCCAGCTCATTTCAAGTGCACTATCATCTAGAAAGGTTGGATCCCTGGGGTCCCTTCCAACCTGGCTTTTTGTGATTCTCTATGATTTGTAATGTAAAAGGTGGGGAGATGCTCATTTGAAGCAGTCATAAAGGCTTTCTGATCAGTGGTTTCAGCCTATAGTTACCTTCACCTGGGGTTGATTCCCATGTTTCTCTTCCCAGGCACTGGCTGCTGGAGGAGTGGGGTCCATTGTGCGTGTTCTGACTGCCAGGAAGACAGTTTAAATCCAGCAGCAAGCAGCTGTCTGCACCCCAGGGCCTGGGAAGTGCTGATGCAAACCCCAAACCACCAAATGCCATTGCCACCCCGTGGGCAGTGCCTGTCTCTCAGCTTGCCTTCTCGCTGCTGCTTTTGTACCTGACCAGTAATGCATATCGTGATCTCTCTTTATGTTTTTTTGGTTAAATTCTGGAAAACGATGAATGTGCAATTTTGTTTCTAACAGGAATATTTGGTACTGGCAAACATTTCAGTGACAGCATCTAGCGACGTATACAGCTTTGTCTTTAGGGTGATTGGTATTTGTGTGTAATTATGGCCGATTTCAACCTGACTTTTCAAGCAAGTGCTGAGGGACTGAGGGCAATGTCTTAATTCTTTCTGCTAGCCAAGCAGTGTTTTGCCCTAAGATCTATATTTGAGAATTGAGGCAGCTATTAATATAGGTAATGGGACCATGCTTCCTTTGGTTAGCCTCTGAACCTACAGCCTTGAACAGGACAGCAAGCAAAAACTCCTTTCTCACCCCAATTATCATTCCAGAGAGCTGAGTATTTTCCTTACCATCATATTTCACAGCCTGCTCAGGTTCCTTGTGATCAATCAGGTGCCAGGTCTGCAGCAGGGAGGTCATGAAGTTGTCCAGCATGCAGTTGGGATGGTAGAATTTGAAAGGCTGATGGTCCATTTATGCTGGAGCCCAGCCCAGTGGGAGCAAAGACCCTGAAAAAAGGAAAAGCAGCTTTCACACTGCAAATCCCCTTTCAGCAACTTGAAAGGGGCTTAATTTTGTCAAGCACAATGAAATGGCTGCTTGGGGCGATCTCAGAAACACTTCTTGGTGTCCAGTCTGTCCTTGCAGAGCTCCCATATTTTGTTTCCTAGTGTCTTAAGGGACACCAGAGATTTCACCTTTCTGTTGGGTTGGGCCACAGTATGTTAGCTAGTGGGCAAATCAGGTTCCAAAATACATAGGAGTACCTCACAAAGAGTTGGGAAAGGCCAGGACATCCCAGACATCAGATCGCTGTTGATGGTTTAGGGCCAGGACTGAAACACGTATTTTCCATTCACCATTTTACTGCAAGGGAACTTGTGAAATCTTTGCTGTTTTTTGATACTTGCCTTTTTGTTGTTGGGTTTTTTTGTAAAAATAACAAAGACCAGACAATAAATTGTCTCTGAATATTTACTTGGTGTCTGAAGTACCTTCAGGTTAACTGTGGGACTGACCATTTTCAGCAGGCTGCTGTTCCAGGATGGACAACACTGAAAAACAAAGCCCCAAAATTTCTCCCATTGTTTTTCTTGATAGTTTTGGTTTCTAGCTGTTATTTGTAGCTGTAAATAGTGGTGACAGGAGGACATGGGATTTACCCAAGGAAGTGGTGGAGTCACTGTCCCTGGAGGTGTTCAAGAAATATGTGGGGATGGCACTTTGGGACTTGGTTTAGTGGCCATGGTGGTGTTGACAGTTGGACTTTATATTCTTAGAGGTCTTTCCCAACCAAAGCAATTCTATGATTTAAAGAACAGTGTGTTCCAAACCAGGCCTACTAGAGATGTCTCTGCCTACACTAAAACTGTAGCCAGAAAACAAGACCCTCACAACCACTGATGCCAGATTTTAATTGACTTTAATGTTAGATGCTTTCTCAAGAACAAAAGAAGGAGGTGCCTATGCAAGGTGGTTGTGGAGCAACACACTCCGGATTTCACAGTGGGCTTTCAGGTTGTCTCTCTGCCTGCCCCAGCTCCAAAATGAAACATTTAATTGTTAGGTTTAATGACTGAAGCACAGATAGAGCCCTGGGCTTGTCCTGTGTGTGGGGTGACTGCATGTGCCTACGCCATTGCTAATGGCACATGCACTCAGCTTGAATTCCTGAAGGGCTGCCATCTACAGAAACCAGGTGTGGAGCACTTCAAGGACACTTCATCACAAACTAGAGCACAAGAGATTTCACTTCAGGAAAAGCTTCTTTGCTGTGAGGGTGCTGGAGCCCCAGCCAAGGCTGCCCAGAGAGATTGTGGAGTCTCCTCCTTTACAGAGATTCCAAACCCAGCTGGACCTTGTGATCCTGGGCAAACTGCTCTGTGTGATCCTGCTTTAGCAGGGCAGTTGGACTAGGTGATCCCCAGAGGTGCCTTCCAACCTCTACTATTCTGAGATTCTGTGACAACCCAAGTAATCCCTTTGGAAAAGTGGAACTAGTGTCTTTATACAGCTTTGACCAAAGCATTCAAATGCACTGTGTTCACTCAGCAGTCAGTAAGACAGCTTCACTAAAGCATTTTTAACCTCCGCCTCACCTCTTCCTCCCCTAGTTTCTCCAGAGCTGTTCATGACCTGTACAGCTGCTGCTGCCACATGTGGTGGATGCAAGCAGCACGGTGCCTCTGCACAGGGCAGAAGACCCCTGTCACACCACCACCCACTCCCCCCAGGGTGCCCATGTCATTCAGGGCCTCAGCACAGGCAGGAACCAATATGGTTACCCCTCGACTACTCGGTGCCCTGCCTACCTTTCTTCCCAGGATGCTTTTTCTTGCTTACCTTCTTCAGAAGAACAACCAGAAGCACTGGTTCCACAAGGTGGAAGACATGGTGCTGCTGCAGAGACCACAGAAAAGGTCCAGATTTCAACCACACATACAGAAGTCTTGGCCTTCTGGGCATGGGCAGGGATTTCTCTGTCCTTGTAGCCCTCCAGGTGGTTGTTTGGCTTTTCTGTGTCATCCAAATCTGGTTGAGACTCCAATCAATCCTCAATAAAAAATTTTTTAAAAAAATTTAAAAAAAATTACTCTTTATAAACCTGTTGTATAAATGTATTATTTACAAATTTATTAAATAATATTTAAAATATCAAGAATTAATAAAATTAACCAAATCCTATGAGGAGTGGCTGAGGGAACTGGAGAAGAGGAGAAGTCTAAGGGGAGACCTCACTGCTCGCTACAACTCCCTGAATGAGGTTGGAACCAGGTGAGGGTAAGTCTCTTAAGGATCAAAAGATAGGACAAGAGGAAATGGCCTCAAGTTGCTCCAGGGGAGGTTTAGTTTGGACATTAGGAATAGTTTCTTCCCCAAAAGGGTTGTCCAGGTCTGCAAGAGGCTGTCCATGGCAGTAGTGGGGTCTCCAGCCCTGGGGGGATTTCAAAGCCATGCCGATGTGGTGCTGAGGGACATGATTTAGTGGTGACTTGGCAGTGCTGGGTTCATGGCTGGACTAGGTGACTTTGAAGGTCTCTTCCAACCAAAATGATACTGTGATTATATGTTTTTATGATGAAAAGCTTTAATGCCAGATAAAAGTATTTTCCAAAACAATTGCTTTGAAGCAGGTCAGCTACCTCTAGATGGCATCAGATAAATGGAGGCAACCAAAAGAGCCGTCCTAAGAGGTTCTGCAGCTTCCCCTTGGCTATGTGTTTAGAACCATGTACAAAACATGCATGTCAGCATCTGTGTTCAGGGATCTGCAGGAGGGCATCTCTCCTGGTACCTGCTTGACATGAAGCTGAAAAGTAAATGTAGTTTTTAACAAAATTAGCCTCTTTCCTGCAAATCCCACCTTGTTCAGTTTCATGGACCACACAAACACCACATGCATCCCAGCAGGCACATGGCAGAGGACACCAAGGGATCCTAGCACAGTCAAAATCTGCCAGCATGGCATTCAGAGGAACTTTTGAGGGGTGGGACCAGCCTGTAGGATGGAGAGAGCTTCACACAGGAATCACCTCCAGCTAGCGTCTGTCTTGCAGCAGTTGGGGCTGGTTAAGTCCACTTCAGCTCCCAGACCCATCAGTCATTTGCACATGCCCAGCCACAGAAGGTGTTTTAACCTCTTGAGTAATATGGCACAACAAAGAAAGGTGATAGGCAGGGAAGAAAAAAAAATAAACGTGCCTAAAACCCTCAATTTTGCAAACCACATTTCCCTTCCTATTATGAGAAGGAAGCCTTCAATAAAAAATATTCCACATGCTGATTGGACCTGCTCAAAGGGGAACGGCATTTACAGAGCTCTCTAGGCATGCTCAGTGCTTCCGAACATGGCTTGCAAACCTCCCACCACTGCTTCAGTTTGCCCAGAATATGTGGCAACAGCACCTTATCAGGTCACATCCTGCTTTCCTAACAGCCAAGAGATGCTGCTGGCCTCCTGCTGGCCCTGCAACTCCAGCCAAGCCCTGGCCTCTAAGTCATCCATCCCTTGGCCAAAGAGTTCCTGCAGGCTCCAGTCTTGCTCCCTGCCACCACCTAGGCCTATGAGAATGATTAAGGGACTGGAATGTCTGTCTGATGAGGAAAAGCTGAGAGACCTGGGGCTATTTAGTCTGGAAAAGGGAAGACTGAGAGGAGATCTTATTAACGTTGATAAGTATCTGAAAGATGGGTGTCAAGAAGCAGGGACCAGTCTCTTTTCAGTGGTGTCCTGTGATAGGACAAGGAGCAACAGACAAACTGGAACTCAGGAAGTCCAGCTCAACAGGAGGAGAAACTTCTTTACTGGAACAGGCTGCCCAGAGAACTTGTGAAGTCTTCTTCTCTAGACACTTTCAAGACCTATCTGGATGTGTTCCTGTGTGGCCTGGCCTAGGTGATCCTGGTTTGGCAGGGATGCTGGACTTCATCTCCAGAGGTCCCTTCCAACCCCTCCCATTCTACGATTCTGTGATCTAGGGAGTGAGCTCTGCTGTCCGAAGTGAAAAGTCACTGGTGCACCTTCATTGGATTTGGGGCATTTCTACATATTTCTTACCCATCTCTTGGCAATCTGCATTCATGCTGAACTCCAATAATCTCTTGTGGGAAATGCCACCGTCTTCATTACCTACTTCCTTTGGGACTTGACTGTAGAAGAAGAGTTTGGCTACTAAATAACTTAGTAAGAGAAAAGGGAACAAGAGATGGACACTGACTAGGAAAGGTTTGTTTATCACAGGTTTGCAATTGCCTGAATGTGACCTTAAAAATGCCCAAGCAGGAGAGCTACTATGAGCACCTGCAATGCTCATCCCATCCCGATCCCATCTTTCTGTGAAAGGCAAGGGGAAAAAAGCCAACACTTAGCTCAGGAGTGATCTCACATGCTGCTCCAGCTCCCCTTGTACCAGTTTTGGGATCATCCTGACCCTACTCGTGTGTGTGTCCATGTGTGCCCATTCAGATAATTAAATGACCAGAAATGATCACAGAATCGCTACAGTAAGGTGAACCAATTCCCATGAGATAGGGTCTCCCATTCCTCAAAGGAATGAGAAGAGGCATCTCAGTGGGGCAAATTCATGCTCACCACGTTGTTACTCCCACCCTTCAGCATCACTTTGGCTGGCTTCATTTCCCTCTGCTCTTCTGGAGCTCGGAAAGTCTCCTCCACGCTGCTCTTGGAAGCCCTGTGAGCCAGGTGGGTGCAAAGAGATGCTGGAGAATCAAATAGAGCACAAGGTTCGAGGGGGCTCTTACTGAAAACTAAATAATTGCTTCTTCCCAAGCAGAAGTCAAACAAGCCTCCTCCAAGGTCTTCCTGCTGTTGTGTCATTTTCTGGGGAAATGTGACTAAGCGCGCAAGGGACAGGGCTTGCTGACACATCTTGAGCTCTTAAAAAATACTTAATCACATCACTGGCAGATGAGGCACAGGCAAATGTACTTCCAAAATTGCTTCAGCACCCAGCTCCAAACCTTCTGAGTCAGCAGGTCAGACCCCTGCCATCACTGCCTCTCTGTGTCTTCCCAGCAGCATTCCAGAGCCACTTACGCTCCACTGGCCACAAAAACCCTCCAGAAAAGTGATGTTGGGCTGAGAGTGAGTTACTACCACTGCTAGGCCTTAGTGTGGTATGGTCACTGGCCTCTGAAGTCCCATCCTTGGGCAGCTCCATGTACCCTCAGCAGTGTATCTCCTTACTGCAGCAATGCAGCAGGAGATAGGTAGGACAAAAAGTTGTGTCTTGGGCTGTACTTTGCCTTCCTACTTGAGCAGGCCAGCTGCTGGCAGCTGTGCATGCCAGGAGATCCTTGCGGAAGCCACTGAGCAATGACTTCCATTGAAGACCACACTTTGGAGGCTGCAAGGAGCTTGGCTCTACAGTGCCTACCCTTTGCAATCCTAAATTAAGCTTGGCAACCTTAAATTGGACCTGGCCAACCATCCAGCCAACAAAATCCATGGCTTTTCTTGAAAAATCCAGAGAAGCAAAACCATAAGAGGTGAGGAGTGGCTGCCAGAGAGGACCTGGTGTGCACCCTGTGGCATTTCATTGTGGAAACCTGCTGCAGCCTCTGCCCCACTTCCCCATTCTGGGGCCACGTTTCACTGACGTTGAGTGAGGCCACTTCCTGCCAGCTTTGCGACATGGGCAGAAGTACAGGCAGAAGGGAGCTAGAGAAAGGCTGAGAAACACCATAAGGAAGAAAAAGGAGAGGTGAGCCCCACGACGTGGCTGTGGAGTTCAGGTCCTGCTCTCACCACGCCATGTCCCTGGTGGAGACGATCCGGCTGTGGCAAGAAGGGGTGTGTGCAGCAGATGGGAAGGAGTGGAGGGCAGCCCTGGAAACCTTCACAGCTGTCCAGAACCCCCCTGCCAAAATCTGCTTTAACATTGGCTGCGTCCACCTTGTTCTGGGGAACCTGGCCGAGGCAGAGGAGGTAAGGTACAGCCCTTGGGGTCACTACTTCTGCTTGCAGAGCTGTCAGATGGATGCGGTGGGGAAGGGGAGAACTGAGAGTTATGTTGTGACCAGGGGAAGGATTTGGGGCTTTCTGAAGCTGGGATGAAGTGAAACTCCTGGGCTGTTCCTGTTGAACCTGTTTACCAGAATTGTACCTCTAAGATCATCAAATCAGAGGTGAAGCAGCAGAGGAGGTGCACAGCTTGCTGCTCACCCTCCCTCTCTACAAGAGGTGGCCATGGAGGCACTAAGATGCTGAGTGAGTGGTAGCAGATGGCTCTAGCTCAAAAAAATTAGAAGCCTGGTATAGGTTCACCACCCAGTGCCCATCACTGCAAGGAGACAGCCCAGCTTAGGCCCTTTGACTAAAGCAGGACAGGTAAAACCACTCTACAACCTCAGATTTTTAAAAGTCTTGTCTTTTTATCCCTTTTTCGACCCATCCCTACCTCCATGCAGGCTTTCACCCGGAGCATTGGCTGTGACAAGCACCTGGCTGTGGCTTATTTCCAGCGGGCAATGGTGTTTTACTGGAGGCAGAAGTGAGTGAAGGGTTTAAAGTTTCATTCTTGCCACTTTTGGAGATGCCAGATTGCAACTGAAGAGGGCCCCAGGCAGGTTGGCAGCCCAGGGGCCAAACTGCAACCCCTTGAGGTAAACCAGGCTCCTGTTCATCAGCAAGGTTGGATGAACACCAGCTTTGGAGCATCTCTCCTCCCCGCAGGGTGTCTGAAACCACGCAAAGAGACAGGAGAGACCCAGCTAAATTCACACAAGCTTGCTTATGCAATTAGAAGCAGGCAGATTGGCACCACAAGATGGTAACACTCTTGTCCTCTGCTCCCCAGCCATGAAAAGGCCATTGAAGACTTTAAAGAAGCACTGGCCCAGCTGCGAGGCAACCAGCTCATCGACTACAAGATCCTGGGCTTGCGGTACAGGCTTTTTGCTTGTGAGGTAAGAAAGACCTGACCAGCAATTTTGAACCCAAAGGTCTGTTCGCCAGCTCAAGAAACCTAAGGAGAAGACACTGAACCTCTCTTTGTACCTTGCAATCACCAAGAGAACAGGTGCAGTGCCACCACCCACCTGGCAGTGGTCCATCCATTCTCAGAGCTCATTCCCTTGCTCCCATCCCTCTGGTAGATACTCTACAACATCGCACTGGTGTATGCCACGATGGAGAACTGGAAGAAGGCTGAGGAGCACCTGACACTGGCCATGAACTTGAAGAGCGAGCCCCAGCACAACAAGATTGACAGGGCAATGGAAGCCATCCTGGTATGGAGGAGCAAGTCTCACAATTGCTATGTTTGCTCACAGCAGCTCCACAGGGAGGAGGGAGAAGATCTCAGTGATAGAGGAACCACTTCAGCTGCAGTTTTAGCAGAGCAGAAGTAAAATGCAGTGCGCTGAGCAAAATGTGGGTGTCATAGTGACACGAGTTGGGGTGAAGAGCTTTGGGTCACTGGGGAGGCAGTTGATGGGATCGCCACATTCGATGGACTGTCAGGGCCAGAGCTGGGCTTCATAGTGGTGTTTTGACTTTATGGAGCAAGATCTTAATCCCAGAAGGGTTAGAAGGAAGGGGACATTAAGCAGTCCCTGCTCTCACCTTTGGAGAGCACTAAGACTTCTCTGTGCTACAGAAGCAGAAGGTCTATGAGCTGGTGGCCATTCCTGCAGGGAAGCTGTTTAGACCAAATGAAAAGCAAGTGGCTCAGCTGGAGAAGAAGGACTACCTGGGAAAAGCTACGGTAAGAAAGATCTTATTTATTCAGGCCAAGCCTGTGGCATGCTGGCCCATGGCTCTGGGATCTCTTCAGGCATGGATGGAGGGATGGTGCATATTCTGCAAGAACACAGGAGCTAAATGGATGTTTCAGCGGGGCATGGCCTATTTTCAGTTCCTCTCCTTAGTAAGGCATGAGGTACAGTCAGTCAGCAATGAGCTGGAAAGGTCTTGCTGGAGCTTCAACTCAAGCCAAGATTTCTTCAGGGAGGGAAAGAGAAGTTATTTAACATCTGACACCCATAAATCAGCTCCAGTTCTTCCCCTACTCCACCTGAAAGGGACTTTTCTGCTCAGTTCAGTGAGCAAGCTATCTTTTTAACCCAGCACTGCCAAGTCCCCACTGAACCATGCCTCTCAGCACATCTACACAGCTTTTCACTCCCTCCAGGGACAGGACTAACCATTGGCCTGAGCAGCCTGTTTCAGGGTTTGACAACCCTTTTGGGGAAGAAATTGTTCCTCATGTCCAACTTAAACCTCTCCTGGCACAACCTGGGGCCATTTTCTCTTGCCCTATCACATGTTACTTGGGAGAAGAGATCAACTTCAACCTGGATCCAACCTCCTTTCAGAAAGCCATAGAGAGCCAGAAGGTCTCCCCTCAGCCTCCTTTTGTCCAGGCAGAACAACTCCAGTTGCCTTAGCTGTTCTATTACCAGGCTTGTTCTCTAGACCCTTCACCAGTTTCCTTGCTCTTCTTTGAGCATTTTCTAGCACCTGAATCAGAAGACTGAGAGCCAAGCAGCTCCTCAGGTGTCAGCTGGAGCTGGATACTTTGGCTCCCATCAACATTTGTGATTAAAACACGAAGGGAAACTTTGAGGTTATAATGACTGCAACCACAGTAACAGTGAGGCTAAGAGCTGAGACTTACCATGGCTGAGAGGTGAACCTCTTGAACATGAAGCATCCTGAGGAACTTCACTTGGCCAACAGCAAAGGATGAGGGTGGACATCAAAAGCTTAGGAGATGTCTACATGAATCAAGTCACTTTCTGTCTTTGACTCTAGGTGGTGGCATCTGTGGTGGACAAGGATGACTTTTCTGGCTTTGCTCCACTCCAACCACCGGTAAGGCACCACCAGTGAACAGCGTCCTTGGCAAAAGTTCAGGAGGACATGGGGATAGGTATCATCCCCAGCTTGCTCAGAGCTCCAGCTTACAGTGGGAAGCTAACAGCAGCATCACCACTGTGAACTTTCTGCTATTGCTTTCTACATCACCGGAGAGTGAAGCCCACACTGGTTGAGATTAAGCTGTTTCCTTGAATGGGAAGTAGTGGCCTGGTGGTACATCCTCTGTCCCTGTCATTGCTGTGGACCGATAGCTTTTGGTGGGGCACAGTCCCAGAGCCTCCTCACTGAAGGAGCCAGGCCTGTTTCAAGTAGTTTCTTCAGAGCATTCATGAATCCACCAGAAACTTTACATTACTTTAGCAGGAAGGACCACAAAGCACAATGATGGCAGCAGGGGATTTTACAAGAAAAATGGGAAGATAGAGGGGGGCACAACTTAGCTTTAACTGGCTGATCACAAATCCTTGATCTCAACCCTCTGGGAGTGGAAACCAAAATCACAAGTGAAGCCAAGACTGTGTCTCTGAAAACCAATCAGAGAGCTCCTCAGATGAAGCAACACCACTGATACTGCTCATGGCACAAAAGGCAGTTGCATTATGCATCAGGGTGGCAGAGAGTTGAAAACCCACCACAGACAGCTGCAAAGCAGCAAAAACCTCTCTTTAGGTTCAGGTCATCTGACCTGACATCAGCCCAGTGAGGAAGGAACCATGGTAGAAGGCTGCCAGGACATGTATGCAAAGCAAGTGAAATCCTCCAGATTACTGGTGATTCTGGTTTTGCCTTCTTGTTGGCAGGCCTCTGGTCCTCCCCCCAGGCCCAAGACTCCAGAAACCCTCAGGTAAGCTGGATGAAAGACGGACAATGCTGCCAACCAAGCAGCCCATTCCAACCTCATCATGCACCACTGAAACTGAGATTTCAGCCAGCACACAAAACTCAGGGGAGTGAATGATAGATACAAGGAGGTAGAGGGTTCCCCCTACAAAGTAAACCAACCATGTCACCCACCTTCCTGACCTGTCCTCTGCTCCTTCACCCAGGGCCCTACAAGGGCAGCCACACCGTGTCCTGTTTGAGTTCATCCCTGAGACTGCTGAAGAGCTGCAAGTCCTGCCAGGAAACATTGTCTTTGTCCTGAAGAAAGAGAAGGACAACTGGGCTACAGTGATGTTCAATGGAAAGGTACCAGGGGTGTGCTTGGTGGGAGAGGTGCAGATGGTGGGGCAGACACTGTGAGGTTCTACAGAGAACTTGCAGGGCAAAGCCTTGGATCAGCAACTAAGCAAACTTCTGGCTTAAGTCCCTTCGCTCAGGCCACAGGGTTTGGTGAAACCCATCCAACCTTCAGTAACTAAACTTTAAGCCTCAGAGACTTTCCTGGGTTCAGGGCAGGGTGAGGACAAGCTCAGCTGCATCCTCCTCCAGCAGTGGGTTGCCTCCTTGCCCAGAAATCCCCACTTGTCTCTCCTTCCCCCACAGAAAGGGATCGTCCCCTGCAACTTCCTTGAACCCATGGAGCTCCAGAACAAGCTGCATATTCAGGTGAGGAGCCCCAGGAGGTCAGACAGTGTTCTGGGAAGGGCAAATCTCCACACATTCACCTACCACTTATTCTGGGTCTTCCAGCAGGACCCATTCCTGCAGCTCCCTCCACTCCACAACACTAGGGTTGGTTCTTCTGCCTCATGGTCACTTAAACATGAGCTCAGAGACCTGCAAAATCAGTGCAGATGCCATGTGTGCCCTGCCATGTGGTGGCTGGCAGTGCCTGGGACGTAAGGAGTGGTGAAGCTGACACTCCTCAGTTCAAAACCCATTGGTTCTTGGGAAAACTGGGCTCCACAAGGCAACAGCACCCCAGCTCCCTTAGGAAGGGTAAGGATTGACATCACTATCTTCCTCCCATCTGGCACAGGAAGAAGCCTCTCTTGAAGCAGAGATGCCAGAGTCACCCAGCTCCATCACTCCAGAGAAGCCACGGCGGCCAGCACCAGGTCAGTGAGACAAAGTCAAAAGAAACAGGAGTGCCCTAGGGGAGAAACCTCCAGCGGCAGGCTGGAGATGGCTTCCTTGGTGCTGTGCCCTCATGCTTTGAGACCAGAGCTGGAGCTCATCTCCCTCTTGTTTCTGGATATAGGTATGGTCATGGATGGGGAGATATTAAAGCAGGTGGCAGAGACAGCAATTGCAGCACTCAGGGTGGACTAAAATACAGCACTTGGGTCTCTGAGGACACCAAGTCCCTTTGTGCTCTTAGCTCAGCAACACTAGTTCCTATTAAGGAAAAAGTGCCTGGGGACAGGAATGGGCCAAGTGACCCAGCTTGTCCAGGTCTTGGAGCTGAAGGTTCCTTACTAACTTCTTAGAGCAGGGCACCTGAGACAACTTCAGTCTTGCTGGGAGCTGGGCTGGGCTCGAAGGCACTGTGGTTGCCCTAGGGAGGTGATTCATGGCTGCTGCTACCCGGTGTCCCATGTCCCAGGCCTGGAGTAGAGATGGTACCACTAGGGTACCATCAGCCCACAAGGCAGTGTATCACCTCCACTACAACTGGTTTAGGATGGTTGGAAGCTTAAAGAAGGCTCTGCTGCCTGCTTCCCTGGGAATTCTCAGGTGCACAATCCAAAATTGTGATTTGAAGCTGGGGAGCACCTGTGGTAGGAAGAAGCATTGTGAGGTGTCCTTACATCTCTTGGTGCTTGGATGTAGGACCCTACAGCTGAGCTGTGAGCTCCACACTGCTGCAGGAAAAGACCATTCAGGGTAGAAAATACCACTGTGCAAAGCCCATACTGCATGAGAGCTGACCTGCTGCAGTTTATTCTGGCTATCAATGGACAACCTGGCAAAAAAATCAGAATATATGGACAACCAATTGCCAAGACTTGAGTTGGGCTTGAGGCAGCTGGTAGAGGGAAAAGGGAATCAAAAGACAACTAATGCCAGCATAGGGCTCATGTCTCAAGCAGAAGCAGCCTCATAAACAGTTCAGTAGTGAAGCTCAGGGAGAAGATGGCTGTGGCTCATGGGAGTTAAGGGGCAAAGAGCTCAGGCACCAAACAGCCTCAAAGAGCATCTTTATAGCACCAAAAGCCATTGCAGGTGTAGCAGTGCGACTGCATATTGCAAGGTGGCTCTGCCTCTTCCTATGGCAAGCACAGCTGTGCCATAGCAGTGACAAAATGACGATCTGCACGAAATCACCCTGACTGGAGGTCTGAATTCAGCTTCACAACCCTTCCATAGGACAGGGGTTGCCTTTGGTTTTTGGTGAGGACCTAGGGAGATCAGAAGACACTGAAACCAGCAGCTCATGGGATTTGGGATTTGTTGTTTTTTGTTTTTTTTTAACTTCACCCAGGAAAGACATCCCACCCCTAAAGCTCTCATCCCTATAAGAGAGATGTCAGAGTCCAGATCTCTGCTTGATGGTTCTAACTGAATCTTACAGATGAAGCCCATGGCAGCTGCCTCTGCAGCCTTTCAAGTGACCACTGCTGGCTCCAGGGTTGGTTGCTGTTGTTGCAGATGATGGGTGTTGAGGAGAGGGGCTGTAGAAGATCTGGATGCATGTTTAGGCACAAAGCAGCACTGTTTACCTTGTCCCACTTGCTAAGCCACCTCTTTCTTCTTACACAGACTATGTTCCTGCTGCTGTGACACAGCTGAGAGACACAGCAAAGGTAACATCCTGTGGCACAGACCTGAAGGTCCCATTGGTGTTACAGATCTGCATTTATGGGACACTGAAAGGAGCTGGCATGCCTGGCAAGCACCACAGCTCTGAAGCGTTTGATGTTTTCATGATTCAGGAGCTTCTCCAGAACATAATGACAGGGCTAGGGGCCAGCAGGACCCAAACAGGTCACTAGGGCTGCTTTTATAGCAGTTGTCCTCCAGGCCCAGTCCTTGGTGGACCCAGAGCTGTTAGCAGAGCCCTTGTACATCTCTCATCTTGGCTGACTTGTAGCACTGAAGAAGGGAAAAAACAGGAGAGAGCCTAGCTGTAATGCATGTGCTCCTAGTCAGGGTCAGCAGATCAGGTCACACTGGGGAAAGAGATGGGAAAATACAATAATCCCAACTCAAAAATAAACAAACAATTAAATAAGGGGGTTGAAGGGTGGACAAACATTGAATTTGGCCACTTGAAAGCCACAGTTTCTTTGCTAAGTGCCTGATGTCACACCGTGCTCTCTCCTGGGACAAACACAGGGCTGACAACCAGCCACACATACAACCAGAGCTTGGGTGGTCCAACTGCTGACCTGCCCTAAGGCAAGTACCAAGAACTGCACATGCTAGAACCATGGAATGGTTTTGGGTTGGAAGAGACCTTTAAGATCAAGTCCAACCATTAATCCAGTACTGTCTGGTCATGAGCAGAGATGTCTCCCTGATCAGCAGCCAGCTGACACCTCACGACTCATCTCTGACTCACACACAGCTGTTGTTTCCACATCCTTGCGCTCTTTCTGCCCTCAACCACAAGCTCTGATCTCTCATTTACCACTCGCAGGAGGCTGAAGCCACCATCACCAGCCCCCATGTCCTCAAGGTGCACTACAAATACACAGTGGCCCTGCTAGTCAAGCCAGACTTCTCTTATACAGAGCTCCTGGAGATGGTGTGCAAGAAACTGGAGCTCCAGCCTGAGCACACACAGCTGAGGTGAGGTGCTGGCTGCAGCAGGGAGCTACAGCCATGTTCTCAGGGCTCCCACCCTTATCTCATGTCTTCGGCGCACCCAGGTATAAGCCTGTGGAGAGCCAAGCGCTGGTGACTCTGAGCACAGGAAACCTGCAGGCGGCTTGGAGCCAAAGCAAGGACAACTGTCTGACAGTCTGGTGTGACAGTACAGAGGTCAGTGACAGCAAGCTGTAGCAACCACTTCTGCTGCCCGCTCCTGGCAAGGTAATTAAGCAGACCTTGCCTTGGTTTTCTTTGCTGTGAGTACAGGCTTGTAGCTTTCAAAGCAAGCCAGTGACCTATTGAAAGGCAGGGCAGCAGAGAGTGGGCGAACAAGAGAAGCAGAACTTGTGTCTCTTACCCTGGTACAAAGGAAGAGGAGAAGATAAAAGCTGTTATTTCCTGCCCTAGGGAGAGGGGGTTTTACTGGACAGCAAACCAGAGGAGTCACTGCAGGAGGCAATGCCGAAGGAGATGAGACAAACCCAGGTTATAGCACAGTACGATTATGAAGCCACTCAACCTGAAGACCTGGAGTTTCAGGCAGGAGATGTGATACTTGTTTTATCCAAAGGTAATCATGCTCCATCTGAGGAAGGGAAGGGGAGGGGAGGGCCTTCACAGCTCTGGTGAGAACATGGGTGTGACCATAAGAAGCTAAGCACCTGTAGCAACTGCTGCTGACTCGGTAGAAGTTGTGGGTTCCTAACACAGAATCACAGACTGGTTTGGGTTGGAAAAGACATTCAAAGGTCATCTGGTCCAACTGCCCTGTCATCACTTCAATTACAGCAGGTTGTTCAGTGCCCCAAACAACATGACCTGGAATCTTTCCAGGGATGGGGCATTCACCACTTCTCTGGGCAACCTGGGCTAATGTCTCACCAACCTCAGTGTGAAAAATGTCTTCCTTCTGTCTAGTCTAAATCTTCCTCATTTGTAGTTAAAACTACCACACCTCGTCCTCTTGAACATCTGCCAGCCAGGACAAAAACTCTCAGGTATTTGATCTGAATGCAAGGTCCTCAATGAAGCCTACAAACGTCACTATCAATTTTTATCCCTTTCTCCAAATCCTCCTGTCCTCCAAGTGACAAAGTGAGTGTGCTGGAGAACTGCAGAGCAACAGCCTGGCTCAAGCAGCTTTCACTTCCTCCAGCAAGTTGCTGTTTGCCACCTTCAGATTGAGAACAAGCTGCTCAGGTTTCTGCCACAGCATGCTCCAAGAAAACCTGCAGACAGACACCTTACAAGACATGAGCATGAGGTGGCAGCTGGAGGCTAGGGAAAAGGACAATTTAAGGACAGCTATGATTTGATTACTTTTACATTGATAAGAGTTATATCAGTGAGCTTCCGGTTTCCAGATTCCAAGGGCATATTTGCTCCATCCACATGAAAGACAAACTATATATCCAGCCCCCCACATAGAGTTTGTAGCCTCTGCTTCACATGCTGCTGTCTAAGGACAGTTTTCAGCTTAAAACCAATTCTCTGGAGGCACAAGACACGCAGGACAAAGTCTGCAATACTGCTTCTTCCATGGCACCTGTCTTGTGCTGCAGTGGTGGCAAAGCTCCTCTGGCTCTATGACAGACTTCTCACCCAAGCCTCAGTCTGTGACACTTCTTACAGTGTATTTTCATTGCACCCATTTCTGCCACCCCTTCCCCAAACCCTTTCAAGAGGAGAGAGTTTCAGCTGAGCTGTCTTTGTGCTCACTGATGGCAGTCTCAAGGAGAGGCCTCATTTTGGCTGCCACCCCTACAAGGGGAGAATGCCTTGCCACTCCTCACCTGACACCTTTTTCTGGCTGGATTTCTTTTCAGGGGTACCACCTCTCACTCCTCTTCAATATTCAACTTTAGTGCTCTGTGAAAACTGAGGCTGAAATACAGACTAAATTTCTGCAAAATGTAGTACATTTGGGTGCAGAACACATAGGAAGGACAGTTACTGTGCTTCAGTAGAAGCTGCCAGTGAGCCTGCAGCAGGTGAAGAATTAGGTACAGAGGGCATCTGTTTCCCTCCTCAGTTGAGCCTCTGAGTGAAATCAGGACATCAGAAATAGCTGTAAAGGAAGAAAAATGTTGATACTTTGCTGTATGTAGCTCTGTCTGCAATTCGTGCTGGCTGGCAGGACTCGGCAGCAGTACACAAGCAATCACAGTTCCCCCTCTGCCACTGTGCAGGTGAGGTTTTACACAAAACAACATCAGTGACTACTCCCGCCTCAAAATCCTACTTTCCCCTTCACTACTTCCCACTAAGTAGTTGGTTCTAACCTCATTTGGTTCCCCACATCCAGAGTTCTCACAGCTCCTAAGCTTTACTCAACCCAGGCTAGCAGAGGCTGGTTTCTGGGCTTTGTTTTGGGGTTTATTTTGATCTGAACATGGAAGAGAAGGCAAAAACACTCTTTAGTTGGCATCGTGAAGAAGCAAGCACCAGGTGCCATTTCCTTGCTCTCCATGCTTACTGTTTTCCATTCAAGGCAGTTTCTAAGCCCTTTCATCTCAATTTTTATCTATTCCCACTTATGTTTGGCAGTACATTCTTTCTTACCTCACAGCTTTGCTCTCTACCTCATTTCTCCTTGGCCTCTCCACTTTCCTCTCTGCCAGGCTTTACTGTAGCTAAAAGCTTTAATCAGCAGAAAACCTTCCAATGGTCACCTCAGGCCCGTCTGTAGCACGTGGAAGTTACTGTACTCCTCTATATCCCCCTAGGATGAAAAAATGGTGTCAATTTTATCTTGCAGTGAATGAAGACTGGTTAGAAGGCCAATGCAATGGGAAGATAGGTATCTTCCCATCAGCTTTTGTTCAAAGGTCTAACACTAAAGACCTGGAGATGTGATTTCAGAAGAGCTTAAAGTCTTGGATATGGAAAGAAATGAAGAATTCGACTGCTGCAAGTTTCCATATTAATCACTGCATGAAAATGAGTGTTCAGTATTACTTCCATTAAAAGCTTCATTTGTGCTTTTACCCATTACACTGTTTACTAAACCAGTTGCTCAGTAAAAAGCTGTTAATTGGATTGCTGTTAGGAATATATCTAGTCCCAAAAACAAGCACAGCCAAGAGCTATGTTTTGTCCCACCTGGCCTATCACAAAGAACAGCGGGGGTTGGAAGGAACCTCTGGAGATCTAGTCCAACCCCCCTTCTAAAGCAGAGTCAGCCAGAGTAGGTTGCTCTGGATCACAGTGTCCAGGTGAGGTTAGAACCTAAAGATGACTCCACACCCTCTCTGAGCAGTCTGTTCTTAACAAAACTTTTACACACACCTTAGCAGCTGGGGAAACCCATGAGGGTGGTGCGACTTGAATTTATAGCCATGTCAACAGACTCAGCAGAGGAACTGGCTTTCAGGAAGCTACAGACCAGGAAGAGCTTAACAGCTTTTGCTGTTCCAGCATGGAAGGAACCTCTGGAGATCATCTTAGTCCACCCCCTCCGCCAAGGCAGAATCACCCACATTAGGTTACACAGAGTTACTGCCAACCTCCAGAGCTTAAGAGACACCACGCAGCCTCACTATGCTCTGACAACTGACTTCCAAACACATTGACTGTAACCCCTCCAGTAACAGAACTGGACACTTTTTTTTTTTTTTTTTAAAAACTTTGGGAGCTGTATCTCAGAGCTTTTTCTCAGCAGCCAGAAGAGACATCAACTTAGAACAATACTGCCTGGAACCTTAGCAGGTCACACAGAAATGAAGTTGTCCCCAGTATAAATGCCTGCACAATTTTGATGGCCTCTTCCCTATCCAAGAGGTTTGCTCCCCATAGCCTTTGGTGCTGCTTTCACAAGCATTCCATCTTCCCCAGCTGCTGACAGCTGCTCCTCCTGACATGTTAAAAATATCTACTCTGTTCCTGCCCCTTTATTTTTAAAGGAACTTATTCTGAAGTCACCTAGATACAACGAACACTTCTTGTTTCAAAAACCAGAATACTGCTGTAGTTTCCATACGTTCATAGAATGGTTTGGGTTGGAAGGGGCGTTAAACATCATCTAGTTCCAACCCCCTGCTGGGCCACCATGAACAGGGACACCTTCTACTAGCCCAGATTGCTCAAGACCTCATCCAACCTGGTCTTGAACACCTCCCAGGAGGGCGCATCCACAACCTTCTGGGCAACCTGTTCCAGTGTCTCACCATCATCACTGTAAAGAACTTTTTCTTAATTTCCAGCCTAAATCTGCCTACCTCAAGCTTCAATCCATTCCCTTTCATCCTATCACAACAAGCCCTTGTAAAAAGTCCTTCCCTAGCTTTTTTGTAGGCCACTTTCAGGTTCTTCGATACATTTCTTCAACACGTTTGAAGTATGCTGTTTAAAATTATAATAGATAATTGTCACTGGCTTGGAAGGGACCTTTTAAGGTCATCTAATCCAGTCTCCTGCATTAAGCAAGGACATTTCAACTAGATCAGGGAGCTCCATCAAGCCTGATGTTGAATCTCCAGAGATCCAGATCCATTTATCTGCAAGCAGGACAACAGAAGAAGAATCCATATCCTCTAGCTCCCACTGCTTGTACTCTAATGGGTTCAATTTGCAATTGAGGAGCTTTGCAAAACATTGCTGTCCCAGATCTTTGGTCCAGTAGGTAGAACGTTGCACATAAGCAGCACAAAACCATGATCCAATTTTCATTGAGCCCAAGTCTGAATCTCTGCAAGTTTTTTTTCCCCCCTCTTCAAAACAGAAGAAAAATTCAACTTTGAACCTTCTTCTGACCTCTCCAGAAAAATAACGTGGTTTCAAAGGCCTGCAGCCAGGTGACGCAGGAAATAAAAGTAACACAGAGATCTAGGTGGAGAGAACATGGTTTAATTAAAGGCAAAGCTGATTTCAGCAGCTGCAGTTCTTGCACAGACAGACAAAAAACACAAAAAAAGCTTACGACACAAACCAGTTTCTTTTGGGGGCCCCCTCCCTTGCTCCCCCCGGGGGTTGGAGGGTGGGAGGGGAGTCCCAGCCAAGTCGGGAGGCATTCCCGAGGCTGGATGCTCATGCACAAGTGGAACAGTGTGGCTGGGACCCTGGCACTGCCAGGAGTGAGATGGTGAACCTGGTTAGCTCGTCTAGGGTGCAAGAGTCAGTGAGACGTTCAAACACTGGAATGTGGCAGCTGCCTGGGTGCACAGCTCGAGACACAAACCGGGAGGGCTGGAGGGAAGTACAGAGGGGTTTGGTTCAGGTTACCACTGAGTGGGAACTTCGCCTGCTGGACTTCTCCAAGGAAATACAGCTTCAAAATGCAAAGAACAGTGATGTTGCTAAGATGGAGATCGTGAGGGAGCTGCTTGTGCCCCCCCTCCCAGAAGGGTATCATGTCTCCTCCGTCTTCCCTTTTCGTATTCTTTGGGGCTGCCCAGACTCCAGTGTCGCTTCGGCTCCTGCATGTGCTTTGCTCTGCAGCCAGTTTCCAGCAGAGATCCTGAATCACTACACAAACCCCTACCGCTAAACACAGCAAATGGACATTGAGATTGATTCCGTGACTTCCCTGGGAAACCTACCAAATCCACTGTCCTTTTCTTTAAATGAAGCTTCCAGTCTTCCTTTCCCCTAATAAATAGCAAATAAAATGTTTTTCCTTTTTCCCTTCTGCACCTTTTCATCTATGAACAGCACTATGCCTTCTTCCGTGCGTGGCTAATGCACGCGTGTCCACTTGGATTTCGTTCCAGAATGGAAAGCTGGGGGGCTGCAGCTGGGGGCTGGGGAGGGGAGGGACGGGTTTCTGCAGAGCTGATGCATGTGCCTGCGGGGGTGCAGAGACTCTGCACTGTCCAGGCTGACTGACAACTTTACCCAGTCCTGCTGGACCCCTGATTTCGCTTTTGTTTTTTTTTCCTGTGAGACGTTGCACGTTGGTAATGAAACTACTAGCGTCCAGCAAAGGTGGGAGGATGGAGAAAGAAAAACAGAACAAAAAAACCAAAACAAAAACCAAAAACCATTGAAAGCTTTCTACCTACCTACTAAAATGAGTCAGGCTGTGAATGCACAGACTAGCCTGCCCTTTGTGGGGCTAGTCACTATGCTACAGTAAAATGTACAGGAATCAAACATTAATTTAAAACCCCATAGCAGTTAACTTGCTTGTCCAGCAGAGTGCTGCAATGCCCCGCATCACCGATTCTAGCTCAAACACTTACTGAGAGGAGGGCATTTCATGCTGGAGTCTCTTAATCCACCCATGGGCTGGCCAAAGCCTTTGGGTGAAAGGTGAAGTGGTGTCAAGTGCCAGACTCTCCTTCATGAATCTCCTTTGCTAGCCTAGGAGATAGAGCCCCACCTTGCCACCAACCACCTCTGACCAGAGCAGCAACTGGGGCTTTCATTGCTACACACTGACTACGAAGCACATCTGTGTACGGAAGAATTCAGTGTGATCTTACTACTGAGATAGTAATAAAGATGTTTAGGAGTAATTTCAACTACATTCTCAGTCAGCAAAGCAATCATTAATGGATTCCTATTTTATCTCCCCAAAGAGAGGAAAAAGATTGAGAAGTTCTCATTGGCTTCTCCCATCTGCCCTTCGTTCTCAGCTTTTACTTCCCATGTGGCTAGGGACATGCACGATGGAGAAGGTGAGAGGCGGTGATACCGGGTTACTGAGTGAGCCAAACAGCAGTTCCGCTCTCCCTCCAGAGGGCCCAGGGATGGGAGAGTTCCTGGTGTTGGTTTTTCTTGCACTGCAGACGTTTTGTGCACACTCAGTGGGTTGGTGGAGCACTTACGCCCTCCTGACAGCAAGGAACAGAAGAGAGGGCTGCCACCTGTACAGGACCATGTGGGCCAGTCCTGCAAACCCAACATGCCATGGTTTATGGAGCCTTCCGTTGCAAAGGGTTGCCACCTCTGTCTCAATGCGGCGGGTTCATGGTGCCTTGTCCGCGTTGCTGCTTCTGCTTCTGCTGCATTAACAGCTGCTCCAGGGCTGAGGGTCCAGGGTGCATCATGGAACTGGACCAGATGGACTAAAAACAAACAGCCAACACTACCACCAATTCGTGTTAGACAGCCCCCCCTAGCACAGATGAGAATGCAGAGACAGACTCAATCTTAAAGGTCTTGTCCAACCTAAATGACTCTGTGACTCCATATTCTCACTTCCTTATCACACATACCTGGTTTATCATGAAAGCTATCCAGACTTCAAAGAAGGCCTTTAAAAAGAGACTCTCTGGAAGGAGCTTCTCCTCCTCACCATAAAAATTCATCCCACATTAACAATACATTATTTTAGACTAGTCGAAACAAACGCTACAATTTCTTCTCAATACAAAATATTCTAGAACAGCAAGAACTAGAAAACTGTGACGTACTCCAGCACTAGTCCCACCTACCACACAGCCTGAGTAAGTGAATCTGCAGGAAAAGCCGTCCTTGTCTGATGCTGAACTCTGGGGAAGTACGCTAAAGTCTATCACTGGATCTTCTGGCCTCACAGACAAGCATCCATTCCTCAGCACGGTTTTAGTTAAACATACCTTCAGGCTCTCCATAAGCACAGCTGAGGAGTCTTCCATAGCAGGAGGGCCTTGGGCTGCCCAGGTGCCACTGGGAGTGCTGGACTGGTGCCAGCTGCTCTCTGAAGATGACGATGTTGCTGGGAGATAGTCCAGACCAAACCCTCCCATTGCTGAAACAGGAGAAAGACAAGTTCAAAGGAATGTAGCAAAACCACTGCACAACAAACATCATCATCTGGCTTCACCCCAGCCTGGAGCCCAACACTTGCCTGGTTTATCAGTTTTCCAGCGGTCTGTGACTCTCCTGTCTCTGTTGTCTGGAGTCCCAATAGGCCCAAAATTGGAGAAGGGAACAGAATTGTGGTTATGGGTTGGAGGGGAGCTTGGTAAGCTGCTGGGGTTGGAGGAGTGAGGAGACTGGCTGGCTGGTGTTGAATGGTCTAGTGATTAGAAAGCAAGAGGAAAAAGGTCAGCAGAAACAGCAGGAGCCTCCTGATTTAAAATTTCTTAGTACTGATGTCATAGCTCAGCTTTCCCCAGTGCTGAAGGTCAGTTTTTATTCCCTTAACTACAATGGAAATTCCTAAGGTTCAAGTGAATTTTTTTGTGCCTATACAAGAAGAAAATTACTGTTTAATGCACATTTCTGCTTATCAGAACAACCAGGACACCTGGAGAGGGTTGGCTAGTCAAAGTGAAGAACTTTCCAGAGAATCATAGAACATTTTGGGCTGGAAGTGGCCTTTAGAGGCCATCTAGACCAACCTCACTGCAGTCAGGTTTCTCAGAGCCTCAAACAACATGACCTTGAATTGTTCCATGCATGAGGCACCTACCACCTCTCTGGGCAACCTGGGACAGGGTCTCACCACCCTCAACACAAAAAACCCCACCATCTTCTTCCCTCCTTCTCTCTAGTCTAGATGTCCCTCTTTTAGTTTAAGCCACCACCCCTTGTCCTGTCACAACAGGCCCTGCAAACCAGTCTGTCCTCAGCTTTTTTATCTGCCCCTTCAAGTACTGAAAGGCCACCAGAAGATCTCCCTGGAGCTGTCTTTTCTTCAGGCTGAACAATCCAAACTCTAAGTCTGACCTCACATCAGAGGGATTTCAGCAGTCTGATCACTTCTGCAGACTCCTCTGGACCCACACTGCAACAGGTCTCCTCAAACTAAAAAAAAAAATGCTTCCAAGCTTGACAAATCAGTGAAAAAAGAGACCTTGAGGAGTTTGCAAGTTTAAAACCTGAATTCTTCCTGTTTTGTCCAGAGAAGCAACACTCAGAGTATAAGAATGTTCAAGCCCTACTCCCAAATGCTTGTCAGGAATCTAAAGGGATTTCATGATTTAATACCTACAATTTTCACCTCGTTCAACTACTTCAATTAAAATCCCAGTTCTTATGTTAATTAGAGAATCCTCTCATTTTTCTGAGGATATATAAAGAAACCCAAGCAGAAACCTTCAGTCACCTTGTCAAGCAGGTATTCTTTTTAATTTTCAGTTACATTTAAGTTGTAGTAAGTTCAGAATTAACTCAAACCCTCTTAAATCACTAGACACAAAAAAAAAACCCTGACCAAGATTACCTGAGCTGGCTGGAAGGGATGGAGACCATGGAGTCCCTTCAAAGAGAGAATATAGTGAAGTCTCCTGGTGGGCAACTGAAGGGGTGACTTCTGTTTTTGTGCTGGTATTCATGCTTTTCCCATACACCTCGTTGAACATGCTGTTGTTCGGATATCTTTCCTGGAGAAAAAAAAAAAAAAACAAAAACCAAACCAAAACAAAAGCAAAGTAAGAGTTTAGGCATCAGATTAATTTCAAACATTGAGACTGTACAATGGAAACAATTAGAGATTAAAATGTTTTTCTAACTCCTTTTTTATTCCCCAGCCCCCTCCTCTTTGATAATTTTATTTAACATGGAGTCTGTCACCTTCTGAGTCAGGACAGATTTCTCCTGGTTGGACTGCAAACCCTCCACAAAACCTTTAAACTCCCAGCACTCACAAAAATGGAGAGGGATTTTTTGTAACAGGGTCTAGTGATAGGACAAGGAGGAATGGTTTGAACCTGAGGGAGAGTAGGTTTAGAGTGGATGTTAGGAAGAAATTCTTTAGTACAAGGGTGGTGAGACTTTGAAATAGGCTGCCGAGAGAGGTTGTGGATGTCTCCTCTCTGGGGGTGTTAAAGGCCAGGCTGGATGAGGACTTGAGTAATTAAGTCTAGTTGAGAGGTGACCCTGCCCATGGCAGGGAAGTTGGAGCAGATGATCTGTGAGGTCACTCCCAACCCGAACCAGTCTATGAGCAACACTCTGCTCAGATCTCTGGAAGAGAATGGTTAACCCATTGCTCACAAAATAAAAACCTACACACCATAATACTTTGAGATGCACCTTTCCTGTCAACTCCACCATTCTACGAGGTGCAAGAGGCCCACGAACTCAGCAAGAGTCATGAGTACTTATACAGAAGTACGGCCATGGAGAATTTGGGAGGACAGCTGACAAAGGCAAAGACAATCTTGCCGAGACAGAAATTAGGCATCCGTACGAATTCCTTCCAGGTGTTCCACTGCTTTGAAGTAAAGGCTGTCCCCATATTTCTGCCAGTTTAATGTCAAACTCAAACAGCAAAGGGCTACAGACATTAGCCCTCACTTACCTGATTAAGAGAAAAGCCACTGAGGGACAGGAAAGATGATGACTGGGACATCAATTCTGATGGTTTTTCCAGCAGGGACTTCTTCAGAACCCAAAAAGGGGGGAAAAAAAAGGGGGGAAAAAAAAAAAATTCAATCACAGTGTTCAGCATAGCAAGCAGGAGGACTCTATTCTATCAGAAACTGCTAAGGTGAGTTTGGTCACACTTAAAACCTTCCTTTCATTTTAGCTCCAGCACCTCAAAGGACAGGGAGCACAAACCATTGAACACAGAAACTCAGTAGTTTCCCCACCAATGATAATGAACACCTAAAAATCAACAATCTGAGCATCTCAGGTAAACCCCACTGCCAGAAGAGTTTTTAAAATCCTTAGCGTAAGATGCTCGCACATCCAGGGAGGAGATTCCTGCCAAAAAACCCTCTTGCTGTGCAAAACTTTGTAAAAATGAGATAGGATCATTCCCAGTGATCAGGGGACTTCTTCAAATGTGATTACTCTTGTATGTTGCTACTGACAGAATATTTTTCAGTTTTGAAAGCATTCCTGCTGCACAGACTTTAATAGCCAGGTGTTGTGATTTTTTAATTAAATAGTCAACATTTCATGTGGCATTCTCTTATTTTCATTATAAATTACTGTAGAAAGGAAGAAACATATGCCAGTGTTTAAAACAGAGGCACCAAAAGTCTCCTGGGGTTCCATGCTATTACGGATCATGACATCTACACCACCCCCTCTCACACAGCTGTTATTGCCAGTGTATTTCTCAGCTTTCCTTTCAGTTCTTAAAGCAGTGAAAAAAAATCAGAGCGTGTCTGAAACATTAGGAAGAAATCATGCATTGTCTTGGTTGGAAAAGACCTTGAAGATCATTGAATCAAATAATTCTCTAATTCCACCAAGCCTGGTGCTAAACTGTGTCCCTCAGGCGGCACCACATTTTAGTGTCTCTTAAACACCTCCAGCAACAGGGATTCAACCACATCCCTGAGGAGCCTGTTTCAGTGTTTGAAAACTTCTTTCAGTGAAGAAGATTCTTCTAATACCTGGTGCAGTTTAAGGCCATTTCCTTTCATCATACTGCTTGTTACTAGGGAGAAGAGACCAACCCTCAAGATCAGTTATAATCAATACAGAAACCAGAGAACAATTATAAAGCTTGGCTGGTGGACAACAAACAGCATCAAATTTAGAGCCAGGACCACCAAGCCATACAATTATCGAAGCCATACGCAAAACTGTGTGAGATCCTAAACGAAAATTGTGGTCTTGTTCCAAATAAAAGCCCATTTGCACTCATAGCAGCTCAGCACACCAAATGTTTTCACAAGTATTGTTCAAAGAACGAAAACCCAAACTGGTTCTCCTCACTAATATGGTCCAATATCTGGAATACCTTTGCTTTCATCCTGTAAGCTTAAGACAAATAGCCTCATTTTCTTGGCAAGCAGCTCCCAGCTTGTTAGCTTTTCCAAGTGACAACTCATTACTTTGAAAGCACATTTTAAAAGGCAAACAAAATCCATGCTCTGCATACCCACATAACTTGCAGAGAGCTTCCTGCAATTTGTCAGCAGAGAGCAAGAACAGGAGCTTCAAAAGCAGCTGCTGAAGAAGCAGCTATTAGTTTCTTAGGAAAGGTATCTAATGAGAGAGAAATGGGTGTCTGGCTTGCTTCTGGCTCCTTGTGACAGCATGTAAAATAACTGCAGAATAGACTTAATCAGAGATTTTGAGTGGAGTCAAGAAGAACTCTTCTTGGTTATTGTTACTAATTTGAAATAGTAGCACTTAATGAACATGCTTGTGGCCATACTAGAAAGGCATCTTTGAATTTTCAGAGGCCATTTACAAATTCAGCAGTTCTAAGACCCTCCAGTTAGTTAACCAGGAAGGTTTAATACATAAATGTAGTAAAAAACAAACAAAAAAAAAAATCTCTCAGTCTGCCCCAAATGACTGTATTTCTGTAGCAATAATGGTTGTATTTCTAGAGGAGTTACCAGTTACTTAGCCAGTCACTTCCAATTTTCTCCCAAAGCCAACTTCTCCTTTTACAGTCTCTTCTGCATTTAGTAGGGCATCTTCCCCCTGCCTTTAGGGAATTTATATGCAGATTTTAATAAGCCACACTTGTTCTGATGGCTTCCCACAGCACAGTCTGTGCTGCCCCTTGCCCTTATCTGTAAGCCCATACAACTGCAGAAGAGTGACTCCATTAAATGATATATTGATGTCTCTCCTGGGAACTTTACTGACCAAAAAACCCATTATGCACATTCCTGGACAAATCAGCAGGCCTGGATTTGGCCCAAGAGCTCTGCCATGGGCTTTCAGGTGCTCTGAGCTCTCATATGAAGCAGGGAGGTGGACAGGAGAGA
This sequence comes from Semnornis frantzii, assembly GCA_013399775.1. Lineage (NCBI taxonomy): Eukaryota > Metazoa > Chordata > Aves > Piciformes > Ramphastidae > Semnornis > Semnornis frantzii. The sequence goes on from VWYK01004150.1 coordinate 31,756, forward strand.
TGGGGGAGAGAAAGGAACTCCACATTTCTCATCATTTCACAGGAGGAGGAGATGCCAGTTAAGAGTGAGAAGCAGCAGTATTACATCAAATACATACAAAGAGGCTTCGTCCAGGAAGAGAGGCGAGAGGCCCCAGCAGAGCTGGGTAAAGATCAGGAGGATTAGAGAAAATCAGCTCTTCCTCCTCCTCCAAGGCAGCCAGACTCTTTAACAGGTCCGGAGGAAGCAGAGGGGAGCTCTTGGGGTCCTAGTGACAGAAATGAGTACAGTGAGACAATAGAAAGCAGAAAGGAAACCAGCAAGAGATGGTGAGGCAAGGCTAAGCCACAGGAGGAGGAAAACCAGTAAAAGGCAGAAAGACATGCAGAGTGAGAAAGTGGTGCAGCAGAAGTGTGCTGAGGCACATAGAGGGAAAACACTGATCAGAAAACATAACCAGCCCCACGGCCTAACAAGCACTGGGAGGAGCACTGCACCATCACAACAGGCAGCTAGCTGTCATCAGTGGAGGGTGTGCTTTCCATCCCAGCCATGCCAAACACCAAACCCATTCTCATGTTCAAGGAGAGGGAACACAAAATCTTACTTCCTTCTTCTATATCTGAGCTGTGAGCAATTTAAGTTTCAAGTAAAATTATACTTCTATATTATCCCTCCTCTATTTGTGGAGTTTAAATCCCATGAGACTTATCTCCACTGCTAATGGCTGCTATGTCAACATACAGCTGACCAGACCACTGAGTGTTGGTCAGACTCGAAACCCTGAATTTTGTAAGGGATGCTAAAAACAAGAATCACAGGCTTCTGTCTGTACTGCACTACTGGGCTCACACCAAGGCATAGTTTCCCTTTCAGGCAGGAGAACATGGCTTAGACCCCAAACCACAAGCTGACATCAGGATAGAGGCAGACTCCTGTATATTGTCTAGCTTTTCTCTCTGAAAGACAAATTGAGTGACCTCAGCTGACCTTCTGAAAACCCTGAGTGCATTTACAGAAGCATATCTGACCAAAGGCTTAAACAAGTCTCTGTTTAAGTTTGCTTGTAAACATCACCAAAAGTTCTCACAAACAACTCCAGGAGACTGTTAACAAAGACTGCGGGTTTTACAAACAGCAACATGAAGCACAGCTGCGTGAACAGAAGCAAAGTATTCCATTAATGCAACCAAGAGCTGAGGAAGGCGTACAACTGTATCACTGCATGGTGGGGTTTATTGGAAAACCAAAACCACAATTCAAGACAAGACCGTTTCTGCCATCCTTGATTTCCAGCCTCAGGCATTCAATACACTCAAAACATATTATATAGGTGTTAAGAGTTCATCATGTTCAACTGCAATCATCTGGCTTAGTTTTATAGTTCTCACCAGTTATCAGACAAGAATTTTCCTCCAAAACTATCAGCTGCCCTGATTCTCCACCTGACAGACACTCTGCTGAGATTGACATCACATGTACACTGAACAACTTACACCTACTTGCAACCAAATCTCCCAAGAGTTAGATCCCACAAGCAAACAACTAAAAAAGGACAATTCATCACTGTGTACTGGAATTCCACTTACTGATACTCAGCTCCCTACTAAATAGGCTCACATTGATTTACACAAGACTACAGGGAATTCCTGAAAGTGGGAAACTCCTAGAGTTGTCAGGAAATCTCAGAGCCTCATTGATTTGCACCACATCTTTACCTCAAAGGTCATCCTGGAGACAGCATCCTGCTCTGGGCGGAAGACTCCTTGCCGCTTTCCCCTGCGGTCCATGCTAGACTGCTGTGCCATCACCCTATTGTCAGCCATGCCATAGGAAGAGTCCCAGTAATATTCTGGCACCTTGACTTCTGAGGGGTTCTGGTTATATGGCTCCATTGGGAAAGGCTTCATTTTTTTCTCCAGAGGTTGCTGTTGCATCACAGGAGGCTGCAGTGACTGTTCAAATAACTTGAGAGGGTCCTGGGTGTGCAGGTAATAGGGCTGTTTTACAGGCATGATCTTCCCCAGGGAGCCTTGGACTTGAGGTGGGTTCCAGAGCTGCTTTGACGAGTCTGTCTGTGGATACTGAGGTAAACACAGGTGATGTCACCAGCAGGTAGGAACTGAATGTCTAACTCAAACTGGCAGTCTGCCTCACTTCCAGTAGACATTCCACAAACATTGCGATTTTGCTGGTCACCAAAATGCAGTCTTGACAAGCATCTAACACTCTCTAGCCAAGCTTTATGCCAACACCCAAGTACAGTCCTTACGCTAATCTAGTATCTTATAAATACCTTTACTAACCTACTGAGCCAGTCTTTTGCTGCCCAAAGCAAATGAAGACAGTCAGCCCTGAGTCCAGACATGCCTGAAGGGAGATTTTCCCCAGGACAAAGTGAGCATAAAACTAAGGGCTGGGAAGGAATGACACGGCAACCCAGTTAGTCAAGAGTGCAAGCGAAGGGTCATTACTCATACAATGAAACTAAAAAGGTCCAAGACAGAAATAGCTGATCAACAATTATACAGAATCCCAGCATGGTGGGGGTTAGAATGGACCTCTGGAAATCGTCCAGTCCAACCCACCCCTGCAAAAGCAGGGTCACCTACAACAGGTTGCACAGGATCACAATGTCCAGGCAGGTTTGGAATCTCTCCAGAGATGGAGACCCCACAGTCTCTCTGAGAAGTCTGCTCCTGGGCTCCAGCATTCCTACAGGAAAGAAGCTTTTTCTCCTGTTTAGATGGAATCTCTTGGGCTCCAGTTTGTGCCTAGTGCCCACTGTCCTATCACTAGGCACCACTGACAAGAGTCTGGCCTCACCCTTTAGCTCTTGCTGAATGTTAGAATCATAAAATGTCACAGAATGTCAGGGGTTGGAAGAGATCTCGCAAGATCATCCAGTCCAACCCCCCTGCCAGAGCAGGATCACCTGCACCAGATCACACAGGCGGGTTCTGAATACCTCCAGAGAGGGAAATTCCACAACTCCCCATGGCAGCCTGTTCCAATGTCCTGTCACCCTCACAGTGAAAAAATTCCTCCCTAGGTTTAAATGAAACTTCCTGTGCCTCGGCTTCCACCCATTGATTAGATCCCCTCTCAGGCTGTTCTTTTTCAGGCGTAACAGCCCCAGGTCTCTCAGCCTTTCCTTGATGTTCTGGTCCCCTGAGCATCTTCTTAGCCCTCTGTTGGAATTCCTCCAGTAGTTCCTTGTCTTAAACTGGGGAGCCCAGAAATGGACACAGTTCACCTTCATACCTTGTTTATAAACATACTGGAACAGATGACCACCTTCCCATTCCAGTAGATGTCTTCCTCTCACTTAGTATCTTGCACTGACACCCACTAAACTTCACCTGTTTTTCAAATTTTCCCAGAAGTTCACAGATGAAAATTCCACACTAAAGTCTTTAACAATTATTTTAAGGAACATAAGTCTGTTTGATATGAAAATCACTTTGTTTGAGCACAACAACAGCAATTAATAGCATTTTCTGGAATTTAACAGTAGAAAATGGTAGAAAGACTACTTCAGGCTGCATTGTGACAGTCAGAGGAAATGCAGCAATGTCTCATGGCAAACTCATGTGAATGGAAAATTGAAAAAGAGGAAAATTCTACTGGCTTCTGGTAGTTGTATTGTACTCTGCAGTCCAGTTACTACAATCTAACCACCTCGGTCTCTGTAGGTTCAAAACTTCTATACAACTATAACTGGGGTTAAAGATCAAAATCAACTTCTCGAAACCACTCAGAATGTGTAAGTCTGTTCCTCGGAATAATTTGCCTACATAAAGGAGCATCACAGAATGGTTTGGGTTGGAAGTGACCTTAAAGATGACCTAGTTACAACTCTCTCCCATGGGCAGGAACACCTTCCACTAAACCAGGTTGCTCAAGGGCCAGCCCCACCTGGCTTTGAATGTTCCTAGGGTTGGAGCCTTCACAGCTTCTCTGGGCAACCTGTTCCAGTGCATCACCACTCTCATGACAAAGAATTTCTTCCTAATGTCTAATCTAAATTGAACTTCTTCCATTTTGAAGCCATCATCCTTGGTCCTGTCATCCATGCCTTTGTAAAATTCCCTCTCAAGTGATTCTGTATGCCACTTCAAATTCTAGAAGGCAGACGAAAGGTCTTCCCAGAACCTTCTCTTCTCCAGGTAAAGATACCCCTATGCTTACAGGTCACCTCCCAACTGAGATATTCCATCAATGCTACCGTCATTCTAAACAAAGCTCAGCATGTTGTGTTAAACCAGTTTACCTGCTGGAATCCAGAGTGGTGTGGTGGGCTCTTCCCCAGGCCCTGCACAGCTTTTGTAGGGGACTGTTGCTGCTGCTGGGCCAGAGCTTGGACCTGTAACTGGCTTGCGGACTGTGCTGTTGCCTGAGCTGGTAAAGATGAAATGGGTTGCTGGGAAGGAGGTGGTGGTTGCTGAGGTCCCTGGGTCATTGGCCCTGGTCCAGAGGGCCGTTGCTGGCTGTAAGGAATGTGGGACTGTTTCCCACCTTGCACCTGGTTTCCTGCAGGTGAGTGAGCTGTGGGCTGGAGGAACGTTCCTGGCACAGAAACACCACCTGGGAAGGTGTAGCCCGTGCTCATGGGGAAAGCCACAGGAGGGGGGACAACGTAGGCTGGAGGCGGAAACCCTGGAAAAAGTAAAAAACGCCTCTTTAATTCCAAATTGGCAAAGCAGATTGCTCCCTCCAGAAAACATTTAGAGGGTTGGGATTTTATTTATTTCTGGTTTACTCTTTCAGATCATATGGGCAGGAAACACCAGTTTGTGTACCGCAGCATAAAGTCCTTTCTCACCTCTGCATGTACGTGGTTGTGAGGAGACCGCTTCAGAGTTTGTGTTCAAGTTTTCATGCAACATTCCAGACACTGGCAAAAGTCAATCACAGCAGCATCTGGGAAGAGTTATTTCCTTTCCCTACACATACCTCAGTCATTCTGCTGTCTATCACTACCTTTTTCCTTCACCATGCTTTACCCCCATATTTCTCTCCCCCTCAAACACACACATTTTCAAGGACTAAACATCTAGACTAATGGACAGAAGCAATTGGTAAATCTACTGCTTCTTATTCCAAAGGACCGCTTTCAGGATCAATTTAGATAGAAATAGATGGTAAGCAAACAAATCCTCCTATCTGCAAGATAAATTCTTTTCTAGGAGCTGACACTGAGAAGTCAGGTTTGGAAGGCAAGTTTTAGCGCTGCGTCTCGCAGGCTAGATTTTAGGCTGACTCTGAGACAAGGAAGATGTCCCTCTGTCTTCTTTTGAGCAGCTACACCTAAAAGCTGCAAAAAAGACACAGCTTCTAGCTGTTTTGTCAGCAAACATGGACAGCAAGACATGACAGGAACAACTGACAACCAAATGGGATCACACGATGAAACAGAAAAACCAAATGGAACCACACGAATTACAGGTTGAACCCAGCACCACTACGAAAGCAACTGAACTTTGAAGAAGAAAGCAGTGTGATTGATCTTTTGTAATGGAGTCCTATGCACAGAGAATCCTTCCTCCTGAGACAGAAGACTGTCATATTTTGACTAACTACAGCAACAGTCTACTGGGAAATTCCTTCATCTCGCACCCACTAACCATGAAGAAAGGTGGCAGATGTCATGACAGACCTTGATTCCAAAGCACAAAGCACCTTATTTATCTATTTTCATTTCTGCTATGCTCCTTCGTCACTGATTTGCAAGATTCTCAACATGAGAAGGTATGTTCACTAAACCAGCTCCTGCCTTTGGAAGCTGTAACAACCACCGCTGAGAGATTTTCTTTGCAGTTCATAGTAAATCACACTTCAAAAGAAGGATGCAAATTACCTGGTCGGCTAGGAAGGGGAGGGAAGGCTCCTGGGTGGTGAATGGGGATGAACTGAGAACTGCTGGCCTGACTTGGAGTCTGAGTTACAGGGGTTTTCCTGGCTTCAGACACTGGAGTCTTCCTCATTTCTGTCTGGGATTTCACCTAGTGCAAAAGAAAGCAAGAAGAAATCAGGTAACTTGGTCTGTAATCATTTACATCATGACTCAAGCAGAAAACTGAAAAAAACAACAACAAAAAAATCTTCCAGGCAGAAATTAATTTCCTTTCCCTAAGTAACTAGCAGAGGTTTGGAACACAGGAACCCAGTTCACTCCTTAGGTGACCCTGCCTGGCCTCAGGCACTCCTTGACTCACAGAAACACCCTGGGGATATCTGCCCAGAATATCCAACAGGTCCCTGTTCTAACAAGGGAAATAGACCTAATGACACCCCCAGACCACACAAATAACTTACTCTGCTGCTCTCCTGAATTGCCTTCAAACTAAATCAGAGTGCAGATGCTATTTATGCTTCTCCTAGGGCACTGTTTCAACCTAACTCCTACTACTTACCTGCAGCACCTTCAAAAGTAAACACTACCCCCTTCTTCCTCCTTCAGCCTAATCCACAGAGTGGTGCATATGCACAAACTCCTGTACGCTATAGAATCCTTTGGACAGAGAGCAAACAAAAGCAGAGGTGCTTAACTCCTTTTGGTTTCCTGTGTAACTGCTGTATGTTCTGTTTAAAAGAGCTGCACCAGTTAAAGGCAGAGAGAAGAATGGAATGGAATGTTTACCTGATTCTGAGTCTGCTGCAGTCTGGGTCTTCCTGGAGAGGAAGACAGAGGGGAAGACTACTTTCCCTTTCTGTTCAGCTCAGCAGAACTGCCTGGAATGCAAGATGGAGCAGGCAGAAAAAAGACAGCAAGCAAAGAACCCAGGCAGCACAGAGAGGGCCCAGGAGCAGACCTGGCGACAAGCCTCAAAGGTGACTGAAAGAAAGGGGATCAGTGGCCAAATGAAAAAAATCCAAACTCAAACAAACCAAAACTGTGGAGGTTTTATTTCACCATCTAGTGTTGCTGAGTTGAAAGGAATTACAGGGCAGGTCTTTTCTGCCAAAAAATAGCAGTAAAGGGGTAGAGGCATTCAAATGTTCTTTTCCAAATAATTCTCACTTTCCCCATTCCAATATTATGGGAGCGTAGTTTTGTGTTTAATCACAAAAATAGATTGTAGACTGAGAGGTTTGGGTGCATTTTTGACCTGCTAGAAAAAGCCAGGAAGGAACTCCACCTCAAGATTCTGGCTGATGAAAAGCGTCATGAATGATACAGCTTTTGGCTCATGCTGCATCTTTTCACTGCCCACCCCTCCTCTTCATCACATTCTGTATAGCCAACTTGAATTATGTGGTCCCCTTCTTCTCCAAAACAAGCCAGACCTTTTTAGAACACACACTGAGAGCTATGCATTCTTCTATAGCAATGATGGAGTATTCAGAGACACTCTTCCTGCTGCTGTAACACATTCCAGAAGCTGGCTTCCAGAAGACCTCCTATATAACTTATACTTAAGTTCTAAAACCTAAGTAACCAGAACTTGATTAATCAAGACAGAAAAAAATCTCATTTGCTTCCCTGTTTCTACCTGACCTCACTTCTGAAGTGTCAATACTACCAAATATTTGCTCCCCCATTGTTCCTATGTGGTGCTTGAGGGAAGTACCATTTGACTCCAGCCACCTCCTAGGAGTAGGTTACACCTTGAGCAAGTCTACATTAAACCTTTGGCATCTAACGTTTTCCCTCCCGAGCAGAGAATCAACCTATGTCACACTTTCATGATACTCTGAGCATGAAATATTTCCACTTATTTGCAAAACAGGACTAATTATTTTATGTAACATTCTTAACATTTTTTGCTAAGAAGAAGATTGGAATATTTGTAACATTTAGTCAATGAACTATGGAGAAGATAAAGACTGCTATTTCCAGAAAGACCAAAGCAGAGCACTAACAGATCACCAGACAGTATAAAATCTATACTGGTTTTAGAGGGGGGAAAAACCCTCCCCATATTCTGGATAAGTCCCACAAGCTATATAAAATAACTTCATTGGAACAGTTGCCATAAATACAGCTGCCAGAACTAAAACAGAATCAAATTTGACTTCTACTCAACAGAAGATGAACAGTGACCCCAACACCAAAACAGATTCTGCTACAGCTAGGCTTGAGAAGTTTTTTCTGAGTTTATATCTTAAGACTAAGACAATCACAACTCTTTGGTAAATGAATATATTAAAGTATCTTCCCTACTCAATGAACCACACATTTTGCGGAACACCTGGTGTGGTTTATCAGCCTCAAGTCCTTATTTTGCATGACATGAAAACTATGAGTTGTGTTCAGGCCTGCAACTACATTCCTGATATATTCAACAATTAAAGAAGAAATTGCTATTCTAACTCACCTATGTTGGTTTTCAGGTACCAAAACCTTGTTTGGTGACTCACAAATGATCACCACAGTTTCCATAAACTAACTCCCCTTTGCTCAACCTTGGTAGGACCCCCTGAAGAACCAACTGCCAATCTACATCTTCCATTTCACCACAATGATGTTCAACAACAAATAACTTGGAGGAGAACAAGAATGATCCAAGAGTCCTAACACCACAAGCTGGCAAGACCACAAGAGCTGGTTTATCTAGCCTAGGGAAAGTAAGACTCAATTATACAGGCCTCAGAGCAGATGCAAAGAAAAAGACCTGTCCTGGGAAGTAGTAAGAGGCTTACGTAGAGGTAAGAGAGAANTCTCCATCATTATCATTAACTGCCTCCAGATGATTACAGAATGACGGAGTTGCAGCCAAACTATCCAGGTACAAACTTTACAACTCTCCATCCTTATTTACTACATCTGAATGCAAGTCAGACAACTAAATTCACTATTGGTTTATGAGGTGAGTATTTTTGTAAGTAATGCTCCAAGAAACAGAGGTAAAAAGCATGGCTCTGAAAAAATATAACTGATAAAAGAGCAGCTGATGCAAAAACCAGCAATGCTGAGCAAGTACCTGAGTGGATTTATGGTTTAGGAGCAGTGTGGCTTTCCTTACTTCCACAGAGGGCCACCTGGCTGCACAACCAGTACAGAGAACCTTACTCTACATAAACAACGGGGTGCTTTTGTAATGTGTTTAATTCATTAAACATACACAAGTCAGCTGAATCAAAAATGCAGAGTACCCAGGTCCTTCACAAAAGACCAACAGGATTAAGACCTGGCCATGTGAACTGTCTTGGTGGCCTGAATGATTTGTGGAACAGCAGGTAGATTGTCTGGGTTTTAAGACAGTTAACATAGCAAAATCACCTTTAACTCTTCCCTGCCTTCTCCCCAACAAACTGAGACAGCACCAAGGAAAAGGGCAGAGACTCAAAGATCACTAATACCTGCTCTTTGAGACAGATGTCTTTAATTTTCCTTTGTGTACAGGGCCCACAGTAAGCCCTCATCTCTACCACTCTACACAAGCAGCAGCAGCAGCCCTGACACAAACATGGCACTGCCTGGAAGGCAGCATCCCTTTGATCTAGAGGCTTACCTGAACTGCCACATTCTGCTTTCCTGCTTCCTGCATCTTCTCCAAGCCACACTTCTTGGGCTCGGTCTTTCTTTTATTGTTATCCTTCTTCCCATCATTCTTATTGGCTACTATTCCTTTGCTATAGTCCCTCCTTTCCCTACTGACATCTTTAGGAGGATAGATTCGTCCTTGCTCTCGGTTCATCTCTCGGGGCTTGATGTTTTCTTTGAATGTGACCATTGGTTTTTCCCCTGTGTCACAGTTGTTGTTCAAGCTTCTGCCAGAGGACAGAACCGATTTGAGTCCAGGGCTTCCATCTGTAGATAGCGGCTCCGTAATGGACGTTTCCTGCGAGCTGAGACTCTCTTTGGCTTCACTAGGATCTTCTAGCAATAGCTCTGGGATTTCTGTCAAAAATAACAGTTTTCCTACCTCATTTTCACACTGAATCAACCTGAAAAGGACAGAAAGGAATTGAAAAGCAAGTCCATCACTCCATGTACATGCCTTGTCACAAATCAGTCTAGGAAACAATGGCATGCTGACCCACAGAACATGTCGTTAGTGCTGTCAGGGTCAGTAACTGCTGCATTGAATACTGAGAAAACTCAAGCTTAACTCCAGCACCTGCATTAGCTAAGCTGGCAGCACCAAGTGCAACAGAGAAGCTTCTTGCAATTACCTTGGCTGGTTATCAGCAATCCACTTCCCTGTGAAGATCAGACGCTGTTGTCGTATCCGACGCTGCTGCCCTTCCTTATCCCCTGTAATTGCCTGGTGGCCTTTGGAAAAATCCAAGTTCCTAGTATTGGCAGAGGAGGGGGGAGCATATTAATTACACAGCTATCTTCTGCATCATCATATTTCTTTAGAAATACAACTGGTCAGCATGACTCTATTCTACACTGTTAAATTTTACCAGACACTATTCAAAACATGACTGTTCAGAGATTTATGATTAACAGATGCAATTATTTTCTGGCAAGATGCATATACATGAATGAGGTTTGGTGGGTTTCTTAAAAAAACAAAAGCCCAAATCTTGTCTGTGTGACAATCAAAATAACAAAAGTAATAGCATGGAGAACACATCTAATATTTAGTCAGGATTTGTGCATGGTGTTAGGCAGAGGGATACAGTTAAAAACAGAATAAAATCCAGCAAAGTGAAAAAAAAAAAATCAAGCTGTTTGCATGGAAAATTATTCCCTTCCTCACTTAAATTTTTCCCTTTCAATTCACTAGTCATAAGACTTCAAAAGCAAAATAATTCTTCCGTAACATTATCCATCTGGCCAAGGATAATGGAATCTCATAGGATGAGATTCAAAAAGGTCAAGCACTGGGCTGTGCACATGGGTTACAAAAACTCTATGAATGGTCCAGGCTTCAGGATAAGGACCTTGGGGTACTGGCTGACAGTTGAATATGAGCTAGCCTGTCCCCATGCAGCCAAGAAGGCAAACAGCATCCTGGCCTGGATCAGCAACAGTTTGGTCAGGACCAGGAAGTGACTGTCCCCCTGTACTTGGCCCTGGTGAGGCCACATCTCAAATANGCATGGAAAATTATTCCCTTCCTCACTTAAATTTTTCCCTTTCAATTCACTAGTCATAAGACTTCAAAAGCAAAATAATTCTTCCGTAACATTATCCATCTGGCCAAGGATAATGGAATCTCATAGGATGAGATTCAAAAAGGTCAAGCACTGGGCTGTGCACATGGGTTACAAAAACTCTATGAATGGTCCAGGCTTCAGGATAAGGACCTTGGGGTACTGGCTGACAGTTGAATATGAGCTAGCCTGTCCCCATGCAGCCAAGAAGGCAAACAGCATCCTGGCCTGGATCAGCAACAGTTTGGTCAGGACCAGGAAGTGACTGTCCCCCTGTACTTGGCCCTGGTGAGGCCACATCTCAAATACCACCTTCAGTTTTAGGGTGCTCACTACAAGAAGGTGCTAGAGTATGTCCAGAGAAGGCCAAAGCTGGTGCAGGGTCTAGAGCATGAGTCCTATAAGGAGCGTAAGAGCCAACTGGGATTGTTTAGCCCGGAAAAAGGAGGCTGAACAGAGACCTGGCTCTCTACAACTCCCTGAAAGGAGGTTGAAGCAGGGGGGGGTGGTCGGTCTCTTCTCACAAGGAAGAAGCAACAGGACAAGAGGAAATGGCTTCAAGCTGTGACAGGGGAGGTTTTAGATTGGATATTAGGAACAATTTATTCCCCAAAAGGGTTGTCAAGGCCTGAAGAAGGTTGCCCAGGATTGTGGTGGAGTCCCCAGCACTAAAGGGACTCAAAAGCCATGTAGATGTGGTGCTGAGAGACATGGTTTAGCAGTGACATGGTAGTGGTGAGCTAATGGTTGGACTTAATGATCTTAAAGTTCTTTTCCAAGCAAAATAATGCAATGGTTCTATAAGCTCATGACTTCCCCTCGAGTTTTACTACATTGTTTACTAAAGTTTGGGGAAGATAGCAACATCAGTCCATACAGTAGTAAGTATTCACAAATAAGACAGTGTAGAAAACAGGTTAATGTCTGTCCAAGTAGTGACACCAGCAAGAGTACAGTCTTCTTCAGCTGTCACCCACCTGAACGAGGGCCTCAGAGCCAAGAATCCTTGCAACTCAAATTCTTCTGGAAGGGGGGTTGCTGATGAATAGACAGTAAACAGCATTAAGAAAGCATGAAAGCACTGAGAACAGGATTATATACAGATATCTCAGCAAGGTCACTACACACAGAAAGACTTCTAGTAACATGCTCAATTATACTGGTGCACCCTGCAATCTGAGAAGCTCAGAGAATGATAAAGCAGAGTCAGGTCTGCTCAACACAAGAAAGCAGCATTTGCAGGGTGTTCTTATGCATTAATATTAAAAGACAATTTGCTCCCTTATTTGCTCTTCAACTGCAGTTCCCCATGCCATCAGGAAAAGCATGTGCTGTTCTGAGTTCGTCACAGCATAGACCAGAAGCATCCTTACCATTATTACTGGAGAGATCTTCTTCATGAGGCTGGAAGCTGTTTAGAAGAGAAATCAGCCAGGGCCATATGCTAGAAAACAGAAAACCAGGCAAATTGTAAGTGAAAGACACAAAATGTAGAATCTATTTACCTTACCAAGAGAATACTGATTTCTGTGACAGTCACAGCTTCCATTAATTTCACAGACTGCATTGGGTTGGAAGGGACCCTCAAAGTTTATGTTGTCAAAGCCCTCTGCAGTCAGCAGGGACACCTCCAACTAGATCAGGCTGCTCATGGCCACATCAAGTCTGATCTTGAATGTCTCCAGGGACAGGGACACATTCCTGGGCAACCTGTTCCTGTAGTTCAGCACTCTAGTTAAGAACTTCCTTATGATGTCCAATCTAAATCTACCTTGGTTCAAACCATTCCCCCTCATCCTATCACTATATGCTCTTTGGAACAACGCCTCCCCAGAGTTCCTGTAGGTCCTCTTCAGATACTGAAACGCAGCTTTAAGGTCTCCCCAGAGCCTTCCCTTCTCCCGGCTAAGCAGCCCCAATTCTTTCAGCCTGTCTTCACAGGAGAGGTACTCAAGGCAAAGTTTCTTTCAAATGTCAGGGAAAATACCGCTGTCTTCAAAAAAATAGTATTTTTAAAGAGATAGTATAAAGTTACCAAGGAAGTCAGGCTCTCATAGCATGCTTTTCATCCTCCAGCAAATCAGAAAGCCTGCTACAAAGTTAGATAAACCTACTGCATGAGCAAATGTTCAGAGCACCTGCTGGCAATCCATGTTTTTCCAGTCCAAAGCTGACTGCTCTCAAGGCACAGTAAATTCATCAGTTGGGAAGCCAAACGAATTATTAACAAACAGCCATATATAAGTACTTCTGTTCTGCAAACTAAACACAGCACTGAAGCACTGAAAGTTACCAGAAAGGTAGGAAGGCCTAAGTAAGGGTTGCACTAAGTAAGAACATTAAACTACATGTTAACTGGCAGTCTCCCTGCCTTGCAGTAGCAGTAACAGTACAAGCAGTGACTGGAAGGCCCTGGAGCAAGTAATTTAAACATCACAATAATCACTGCATTGGTGGTTAACATCTAATAGCCATCAAAATGCTGCTTACTCCTATTTTTAAAATTAAAAAAAAAAAAAAATCAAGCATCCTTCTGGTTCAGTGATGAGCACACAAGCAATGGAAAGCTAATTCAACAAGGTGGCAACTGCACTCAGTGCTAGTGAAATCAATCTGTCCTTCCTCAAAAACGCTTTCAGCCAAAAGCCAGCACCTGGATTGAAGAAAGCCCGAGATCTGCTGCTTTCCTGCACTGCCTCAGGGACCAGAAACCTGGTTTGTGCTTTTCTCTACACTCAGTTAAGCAAGAGCTGCTTCCTGTGACTGACAAGGAGCAGAAAGAGGGAAAAAGGAGGGTGCTGGTTTGTTGCAACCTACCGCAAACTGCAATCTTCCTGCACAACATTTGAAACGATGAGATTTCATAATAGCAGATCCCTCAAGAGCATCAGTATAGTGACACACACAAAAATCTAAACCTAACATGGCTTCCACAGGGCAGGTTTTGAAAAATAATTTCCAAAGAGCACACACAAGCACTGATCCAGTAATTTCTGTCCTTCGCTCTTGTCTTCAGATTTATCCCCTTTTCTAGGTAAATGCAAGTCTTTCCTACTTCAGATGCTTATTCAGTTTCGTGTTGGATTAAATATCCATAGGAAAATGACAAGCATAGAGTGGGGACAACTGAAAGTTTAAAACAGAGTGATTGAACCAGTCAAATATGAAGGCAGAGGAAAAGAAACTCCAATATAAAACACACATCAGAAGATCAGAGGGCTGGAAAGCTTCCCCTATCAAAACAGCCTGAAAGAGCTGGGGTTGTTCAGCCTGGAGAAGGTGGCTACAGGGAGGCCTTAGAGCAGCCTTCTAGGGTTTGAAGGGGGCTACAGGAGAGCTGGGGAGAGGCTTTCTACATAGGCATGGAGTGACAGGACCAGGGCTTCAAATTGGAAGAAGTTCAATTTTGACTCTTCACTATGAGGTTGGTGAGATACTGGTAGAGGTTACTCAGAGAAGTTGTGGAGGCTCCAGCACTGGAAGTGCTTAAAGTCAGACTGGATGGGACCTTGAGCAACCTGGTCTAGTAGGAGGTATCCCTGCTCATGGCAGAGGGGTTGTAATGAGACGATCCTTAAGGTCCCTTCCAACCCAAACCATTCTATGATCACATTAGTAAACAGAGGTTAACAAAAGGGGTTGTGTTCATGTACAGTCTGCAATGAATGACTTTCATTAGATCTTCCAGGAGAAATAAAAAGAAAACTGTCATCCCTCCAAGCAGCGGGGATGACGGACACCCATACAGACATTTTAGAGCCAACAAATGTAATGACTACCAACTATTGTTTTTTCACAAATCTTAGCAGTATTCTACTTTCTTTCCAGGTTCACCTGTGCATTTTACAGCTGTTTGCTGCCCAATTCTCAACTCCCCTGATATGCTAAGTATCTGAGAGCATCATGTTACGTCACAGGCATGCTCTTTGTAGAGTCTGATAGTTTCATGGTCACAAGGGTCTACTACGACTAACTCAGACATTCACACCTGAAGATTCATTCTGATGTTCCATCAAGTACTGCTCCCAACTACTCTCTGCAAGGACTACTATAGATCATTATAACCTTCCCTATTAAAATACTGGTCTTCCTTCAGAACATACATACGGTAATACTTATTACCATCCCAAAACAATCTGTGAACTCTTTTTTTCCTTAATCTTGCCTCCAGGAGCTGTGGAATTGAAGTTCCAAAAGCCTAAGTGCTTTAGGTTTTGCACGTATTTGAGCGAATCATATTACTCATTTAGCAAAATGAGGTTTTAGACATCCCTGTTCCCCATACATCAATGCACAGAAAATGTGAGCCTTGGCTGTAATCTCATCTTGCAGCACACTGCCAAGAGGGTGCTGAAACTACTGTGGCACATGGCACAAGTTCAGCTAAGCAAGTTAGTTTCACACCGTCTTCCTTAAAGTGGCCATCTTAGGAAAAATACTTGTCCAACTGTCAGTAACAGTCACTCTGATCTGAAAAAACATCTTACGGGTCAATAACACTTTACTAGTAGAGTTGCCATAATTCATGAAAAGTTAACAAGTTATTAAAAATGTTGATGACTTTTCAACTATTTAAGCCTAAATGTATGAGATTAGAGACCAAAGTTAAAAATCAGAGCAACAGGCCAGAACAGTAATGTCTGTGCTGACATTTAAAGACCCTTTCTACAAAATTCAATTTTATTCTTAAATGTCTGATAATGCATTACACAATCACTCTTTCTATTAATCTGTTGTAAATCACCAGTTATTACTTCATGCACTCAAATGGATCAAAAGAAAGATGAACACTCACTACCGTCTTTCATCCACCACTGCCTCCTGG